>QQXO01000148.1:0-56647 GCA_003709845.1 Chaetothyriales sp. CBS 134916 | reverse complement strand
CATGTAGGTATTGGGGCAGGACCTGCGGTTTTCTTCCCCAGAGGGTTTTTCCGCTAAATGAGGGGTGATAGTCTATACAGGCCACCGATGGGCCCAGATAGACGTTAATTATTAATCTATATAGATACTGTGATGGCGAACAATAGGGTATCCAGCTGAGTGGATACAAGCGAGGCTCAAGAGGGGATCTGATCGCAGTGATAATACTAGCGCAGGAAACCCACCAACTAATCAATGAACTTGACAACACTCAGGGGAGTGTTGCTGGGTAGGAACAAAGGAGGAATAACTGATATAGAAACTTCTGTAGAGATTGAATCAAAGATCTCTGTCTGTAAACTTCTGTGTACTGAAAATATCCCAGCTGCTGGGCTTGAACTTGAAAAACGTGTGCTTGTGTCTTGAATCCTGTGTTCTTATGATGCTTGACTTCCGCTCCTTGATTACCCTTTTTGGAGTGCTGTATTCTCCGCCAAGACTTTCTCTTTCCGCCGCAAACCACTACCTTCCTGTGCACTCCGAGGCCACCACTTAGCTCTGAATCGCCTCTCTTGCACCTTGCGACACAAAAGGGGGCCAGCGCATCCCCGCCCGTGACAATACTAAGGGTAATTCTAGTTTCATCATAAGTTAATTAGATAGATTAGCTAGAGAACGATAAAAGCTTGACTATTAAGGCCTCTAGCTTTAAGAACCACATGGCTTGTAGAGTATCTTTATTTATATTATTAACATACTAGGTATCAATCTTCTATCCTATCTTTGTTGTAAGGGCCTCATTACACTGAATAAATCGGAATACCTATCCCTTTCCAAGTTTTTGAGGTTGATTTATAGATTATAGTAGAAGGAGGATAAATTCTCAAATTTATGTGTGGGTACAGGATGTCCACAACTTTCATAGAATAGAATCTACTCTACTAAAAGGCCCCTAAGTTGTCTTGGTAATAGGGCTTGGTTCTAGTGTCTATTTGACGCGTTAAGATAAGATACCCTTATCTCGGTGTACAGTAGGAGGGTGGTATAATCGAGGTGGTACACACGTGGTGCGGCTTGATAGGATATAAAAACGCCTGAATGGTAATTATCAAGGGCCTGCTGAATGATCGGTTCCTGTGAGAGAAGCATAGTGACGACGTGGCGGTGGGAATGAGGTCGAGAATCAAGAACAAGAAGGTGGGAGGAAATTAGAGGGGAAAATTGGTGGTGCAAATCCCGGGCCAACCAGCAGCACGGCCATCAGCCATCGGCCATCAACCATCGACCAGGCCCTGTCCAGGCACCGTCGAATCATCCAAACTCCTACAGCATCTCCGGCACATTCTGTGTTGTGGGTGTTGTTGTTGTTGCTGCTGCTGCTGCTGCTGCTGCTGGCGCCGCCGTCAACAACCCTCTCTCTCTTCTTCATCTCCATTCCAACCTCCTCGCCTCCCTCGCCTCCCCTCCTTTCTTTTCCTCCTCTCTTTTCCTCCTCCGCCTCTCAAGCCACGCGAGACCAGCGATGATCGATCGGTAGCACTACCCCCCAGCACCCATACAGCCTCCCTCCACGCTCCTTTCCCACCGCCGTCCTCTCCCAGTCCAAGGCTGCGGCCTCCTGCCTCGCTCCCGTGACAGCACTGTCTATGGCCGCCTACGCTTCCCCAATGGCGTCAAAAGCCCCCTTCACTGCGTCGACGCCGCCTACAGCGCCCGCTGCCGGCTCCCGTCCTGCTCCCGCTGGCACCTTCCTCCCTGGCACCAAAGTCCAAGTCGGCACCCACAGAGTGGTGATCGAACGGTATCTGTCTGAAGGCGGCTTCGCCCATGTCTATGTCGTGCAGTTGCCGCGGCCCATCGACGGCAGCACCAAGGCGGTGCTGAAGCGAGTGGCCGTGCCTGACAAGGAGCATCTGGCTAACATGCGCACCGAGGTCGAGACGATGAAGAAACTCCGCGGCCAGAACAAGCACATTGTCAAGTACTTCGACTCGCACGCCAGTCAGCTCAAAGGCGGCGGCTACGAGGTCTTTCTGCTCATGGAATTCTGCCAAGGCGCCGGCTTAATCGACTTCATGAACACGCGGTTGCAGAACCGGCTGACGGAGCCGGAAATCCTCGAGATCTTCACCGACATCGCCGAGGGCGTGGCCTGCATGCACTACCTCAGACCGCCGCTTCTGCACCGTGACCTCAAGGTTGAGAATGTCTTGATCTCGACCTTGGGCACGCGCAAGATCTTCAAACTGTGCGACTTTGGCAGCACCGCGCCTCCAAGAGCGGCAGCTAGCTCTGCGGCCGAAGCCAGGCTGATTGATGATGACATTCAGAGGCACACCACGTTGCAATACCGAAGTCCCGAAATGATTGATGTCTACCGGAAATTGGCCATTGACGAAAAGAGCGACATCTGGGCACTAGGCGTCTTCCTGTACAAGCTGTGCTACTACACCACCCCTTTCGAAGACGTCGGCCAGATGGCCATTCTAAACGCCAAGTTCAAGTATCCGGCCTACCCCCGCTTCTCCGACCAGATCAAGTTGTTGATTGCCACCATGCTAAGGGAGAAGCCAAGCGAAAGGCCAAACATCTACCAAATCTTGCAGAAAGCCTGCCAACTGACCAAGCGCGAATTGGCCATCCGCGACATATACGGCCATCGAAGCCGTAGCGAGAGCGGCAAAGACCTCGTCTCACGGCCAAGCACCAATCAGACCCCGGCCGGCATCGGTGCCACCCTGGCCCCCGATTCTACCAAGAAAGACAGCCTACCGATCCCCCAGGTTGAGCCCATGAGGCGGGGCCGTCCGTCAAAGCCGGTCAGCCACCATGCAAGTCCCAAGCCGAGCCCGAGTCCGTTGAGGATGGTCGATGCCTCCGACCCCTTCCAGGCTTTAGATGGTGGCAAACCTGGCCCCGTCGATGACTTTTCCTCCAAGTTTCCCACCTTGGACGAGTTCTCATTAATGACTGACCCGGCCAGGAAGTTCGAGTTCGACGCTCGGGCCGAATCCAAGGCGGACGCTCCAGATGCTGGCCTGGCTCAGCGTGTCACCAACGCGCTGGCAGACGAGCTATTTGGCCGATCCTCCAGCCCACCAAAGCCACAGGGCTCTGCAATCCCGCCCAAGCCAAGTAGGCTGCTCGACAAGAACCGACCACTGGAGCGCAAAGACCTGCCGCCACCGACCGCTATCCCAGCCCCGATCCCACAGCGACCCAGCACTATGCTCTCAACCGGCACCCTGACTTCGCCCACACCTACACCGCCACCCACCAAACCGAAACTTGTCTCCGATCGACCTATCTGGAAAATAGGCCAACCCGATTTGTCCAGAGCGCCAGGCCATGTGCACCGAACTGAACCCAGTTTCTCCACAGAACACAAGGAGCAACCAAGGCTAGCTCGATTACTGCAAGAGGACGCTTCGCGATCGCAAAGTCGCATCCCAGACCATGACTATCCACGATCGCCCACTTCATCTAGGCCCTCACTTGAAGGTGGCCGACCGACCATGAAAGACGTCGGCCTCGGTCTGACCAGAACACGGTCTCTGAATCTACGCAGTCGCCCTGTAAGCGTCAATATCGGCAAAACGCCCACTCACATCAAAGACACCGAGCTCCGACATCCAGACTATAGGACCAACTTTGTCAGCGCTGAGCCAGACCACGCCGACTCTTTAGCTATCGAAAGCGAATCGAATATGGCCTCGGCCGTTGACTTTCTGAAAGAACTGGAAGTAGATGAAAAGGAAAGGCGAAGTTACCACAAAAGGCTCAGCAGTGGCTCTTTGCATAGCAAGCGGGCAAGCTTGCCTCAGATTGCCGTCTCAAGCACCAAACTACTTGCGGGACGCTTTGGTGATGCCTTCAAGATCTTTGAAGGAGCCGAGAATGGTCATCGTCGCAACTCGAGTCATGCCCTAGACAGCGATCGACGTAAATCTCCGTCGCGCGACAGACTCAATCCTTTGACCCCCATCGCCGGTTCTGAGGCTACCGATTTGAGCGAGGACAGACTCGACTTGGCTGAGACCGAGGATCTATCCGCCGAGATGCGACGGGAGCTAGAAAAGAGACAGCTTGAAGCAGAGGAAAGGAGAGTGGCCAACGCGGCTGCCGCTTACCGACAGAGAATAGCAGCAGGCCGAAGTGGCACTTCTGCTGGAGGAGGCCTCGGTATGCAGAGAGCGGCCTCCATACAAAGCAAAGTTCAGACCCTACTCAGTGAGAACGCCCGTCCCGTGCGGAAGACGGCTGCGGGCTATGGCAAATATACCAACGAACAGCATTATCCGACACTGCCGCAACCAGGTGACAGTCGGCAGACCTTGACCAAGACAACCTCAAACCCAGCGCCTGTCCCACCCAAGCCTGCTGCGGCCGCAGTTGCTGCAGCAGCCTACCATGCTCAGACCGCTCAGCCTCAACGTCGTCCGTCAGCACCTCCAAAACCTCATGTCCTTCGTACTGCAACCGGCGCCACAGCCGCAGCCGCAGCCGCAGCGCCAGTGCCAGCTCCTGCTATTGCCTCTCGGCTGCCTCAGCCAGACAACCCCGTGAGTCCAGACGACTGGGAGGCCAAGTTCAATCAGCGATACCCTAGGCTGTCTGGCATAGAGATGGTTGAAACCGCCATCGATATAAGCGAGAGCCCACCAGTCAAGGTACGCGAGATCTAGTACCAATTAATGCCATTGTGTGTATATCATGTAAAAGTCGGAAATTATATGCAAATCCTGACATCTGTTGACAACTGTTCTCTGTGTCCTGTAGTTAGTTGCTTTGTGCTGTAACAACCCTCAAGCAGGTGGTAGCCTGTTTTCTGCATCTGTGTACAGTACATGCCTTCTTGCGCACCTGCCCTATCTGCCAGTGCACAAGTCTATCTAATTACTGCAAATTCCGACCGCTTCTTCATCCCCGCTAGCTTAGCCAGTGTTCCAGTACCGGTATTAATACTGGGAATAGTTTAATAAGTTGTGCATCCAGGGGCTGTCAGCCTGGCACTAAATCATGCCTGCAAGTGGACACCAGCTCCGCTCCCAGGGTGCCGCGGCCGACCCTGAATTGGGGCCTAACGAATTCTGGCTCCAGCAGCAGACTGGTGCAAAGAAAGTGCCGGTCAAAGCTACCAGTCTTCCTGTTGGTGCTGCTCACGGCTTTGTCAGTTTTCAAGTGGCAACAAAAAACATATGGATCTTGCCTACTACTCCTGCGGCTTCTATAACCACAACAACAACAACAACAACATCAGAAAAGGCTCAGACTGAGCAGGCTGCTAACCAATTCACCGAGGCTTACAATACTACTACTTTCACTGCTGCAAACAAGAAGAAGGCTTCTGCTGGGACTGCGACTGTCACTGTCAAGAACTCAAAGGAAGCCCAATCAGCACACTCTCAGTCTACTGCACCTGATTCTCCTGGTTACGCCACTCTTGATTGCGGTTTTACTGCCGCTCCAGGATCGCTCAAGAGCCACGTCGACGCCAAACGCTACAGCAAGAGACTTCCGCAAGAGAGCCCCGATAAAAGTCACGACGAAGGCCACGGCAAAAGCCACGGCAAAAGCCACGACACAAGCCACGACAAAGGCCACGACAAAGGCCACGACAAAGGCCACGACAAAAGCTCCGCCAAAAGCCCTGCCAAAAAGGACAAGCGGCAGAAGAAGCAACAGCCAGAGCATCCCCAGCGCAAGCATCTCATCGCCAAACTCCCGACTCTGCCCAGATACAATTCAACCGCCGACATGGCTCCGGTCAGCGACCCCCAGGATGTCAGCAACAGCATGAAAACAGTCGTCCAGAACATGTTTGACATCTCCCAAACTGTCGTCGGCTTCGTGCCAGAATCCCAAAACCTCCTCGTCGACCGCGTTGAACACCTTGCCCAAAACCTAGCCCATCTCACCAACATTACCGATCCGCATATCTCGCCCGACAATCCAGTACATGGCATGAAGATCGCTCCAGAGATTGTCGACTACGTGGACGACGGCCGGAATCCGGATATCTTCAGTCGGGACTTCGTTGAGAGAGTGCAGCGCGGCAACATGGTCATGAAGGGCAAGCAAGAGGCCTTTAAGAGCTTTGCCCAAGTGTTTGCACAAGAATTAAAGAAGGGTATTGGTGGTGTCAACAACTACATTGACCAGGTCATGGAGAATGCTGGGTTTGAGGTAGTGGATGTAGATCAAAAGAAAGAGAACAAGGAGCAGCACCAACACCCGGAGAATAGAGAGATCAGCTAATTTGATCAGGCCAGTGGTGCATGCTTCTCAAGCCACAGTAGCAAGGCTCTGCACAGCTTTGTTTGGTATGTTTATGTTACTTGTGATACCCCTGATAGAGAGAAGAGAACATACATTGCCGGAAAGCTACCCAATGCCAGCAATCTCAAATTCCTTCTTCTGCTTGTCAAGACATTCACTGAATGCTGAATGCTGAATATTACTGTAAACACTGGATAGAATAGCTGAAGAATGCCCAGAGCTCCCCCTTGTCGGTGGTCACTCCACTGAAGGTGCTGTACCTGCTGAAGCACCAATCACCTTGGACAAGCAGTACTGACCCAACTTCATTTCATCATCAACAATCATCAACAATCATCACCATCACCCCCCATCCCTCCTCCCTCTCTTTCCCATTCTATTCCTTGTCTTGAAAGACTGACACCATAACTACGTGCCTTCCCCTCTTCTCTCCTAGTCTGCACCATGCTCGCCCGGCACGTCTGCGCTGTCTGCGGCCGCCGCGGCTTCCGTAGCGGCACGCTCGCCAACGCACCTCGCCTCCTCTCCACCTCTACTCGAGTTCTATATGCCCGCTACAACGCCCCCAATCCAGGGTTCGGCTCCACAGGAGAATTAACACGAGAGTGCAAGGCCATTCAGAACAGTATCGCTGCTGCTTCTGCTGCTTACGAAGCTGCTACGGCGCCGACGCCGCGTGCAACGCCAAAGACAACTCTGGTGGAAGCCGAGTATGCGCGGATCAAAAGAAGGAATCGAATGGCTACGTGGGGGTTTGTGCTGTGTGCAGTTGGATTGGCCGGCACCGTGTTCTACTATCGGAGGCAGCAGGAGGTCGAAAACCGGAAGTTAGTATTGAAAGATGGTGCTGCTACGGCCGTGGCCAAGGACGGCCAGGTCCAGTTTGATGACGGCAAATCAACCGTGGCGGCCTCCGTTATCAGCACCGGGGAAGCGGTGTTGGCCAAGGACTGTGACAGTGTGCCAACAGGAACAAGTTCGGTGCCGCTTTTCCCCAGGACCGTGAGGTTGACGGCCACGGGTGAAGAGGCCGAGAAGGGCGACGAGTACGACCTGCTCGGCCTGGGCATCCGGACAGTCTCGCTCTTTGGCATACAGGTTTATGTTGTGGGCTTGTATGTGGCGGTGGCGGATATTGTGCGCCTGCAAGAGAAGCTGATACGGACGATTGATGATACTGCGACTACGCTGGTGTCGGGCGAGAAAGATAAACTAAGACAAAAGCTGTTGGATCCTGTCGAGGGAGAAGACGTATGGAATGCCATTGTCAAAGGCGGGGGGATCAGGACAGCATGGCGCATCGTGCCCACCCGCAGCACCGATGTCATGCATATGCGCGATGGCTTTGTGAGGGGCATTACCGCCAGGAGCAACCATTTTGCTACCGATCGTGCAGATCAGAGCTTCCAGGACGAGGACTTCGGCAAGAGCGTGAATGATTTCAAGACAGTCTTTGGCGGTGGATCGAGAAAGAAGATACCCAAGAAGGAGGTCTTGTATTTGATCAGGGATGCCAGAGGCACACTGGCTGCGTTTTTGGAAGATAAGAACGGCGAGCGGATCTGGATGGGAAGTGTGGGAGATGAGAGGGTCAGCCGGCTGTTGTGGTTGAACTACTTGGCAGGGAAGAGTGTGAGCAGTGAAGAGGCCAGGAGAAATGTCGTTGAAGGGTGTGTGGAGATTGTCAGTAGACCCGTAGGCACCGTGAAAGCAATGGCCGTGTAGGAGTGTTGCCACTATCCCCTCTGCTCTCACCGACTACTGCAACTGATAATGTAAAGCCGCTCATACGCTTTGATTCCACCAACACACATCATCCTTGTGAGATAGAGGCCCATGAGCCATTAGTTGACCACATTGCAGGACTTTCCCGCCCAAAGGAGCGCTCAGCGGGTCGCGATGCTACCTTGAATAAACGCATGCAAATTCCATCACGAAGCAGCAGAACTAGAGTACAGATCAGATCAGATAAGTTAAGCCAGATCGCCGTAGAGTAACTACGATGTTCAACACGACGCCTCGTGCTCTCCAATGACCGTAGTTTTGTCAATGACTCACTGAAGTCAGAGAGTGCAAGCTAACATCACCCCTCACGAGCGGCCATGTAAGATTTCACCAAGGGATATCACCGCTCGACCAGTGCATAAGCCTCGTCTCGGCTTTAACCCGAGGCCGACCTCCAAAAGCCACCCAATGAGCACGGCGGCTGAGAAAAGAGGCCGGATCAATAAACTGCTTAATTGACTAATCCAGGCAGAGTTGCTATTGTTACAGTAAAATATAGTGATAGTGCAACTCCAGACGAATCAGAACGCAAACAGCTTACCCCAAAATGCGGATCCATTACGCTCCACGCCAAAGGTTTACAATTTTGGACGATATGATGTCTTACCCATCCCAACTTTTGTTTCTATCTTGAATGCCACCCTCTATTCTGTGCGGTTTACCGAGACTGAACTCTCTTGTTCGCACACAGCCCAATTGGTTGAATGCCACCACTACCGCCGGATTTCCTTATTCTTGGATGGTCCAGCTGGACTGGAGCGTTGTCGGACTCATCGCCATCTCGGAGCGCTGCTTTTCCTCGTTCGAGCCTAAAAAATGACATGTTGACTCGTCTCCAAGCTCAATTAGCTGACTTCTAAACGGGACATGGGTCCTTCGCACCCTACGACGGCTTAATTGTAAAGGTCGGCCCTAATCGAATTGACCAACAACCATTTGTCAGCATTGCCAACAAGCGGTTGGATTCTTGGCCAAGCAATGGCGACACCCTCAGTCACAAGGCCTTCTCCGCGCGAGAACACAGAGGGGCTGTCATCTCCCCAAGTACAGGCGCAAGTGTCGGCTCAAGACGACAACAGAGCCGAAAGCTCTGAGGGCCATGAGTCTGGAAGTGACGCCAAGGCCCAGCTGCCCATTCAGAAGCGACGTCGCGTGACCCGTGCTTGCGATGAGTGTCGCCGGAAGAAGATCAAGTGTGATGGCAAGCAGCCATGCACCCACTGTACAGTGTACAGTTATGGTACGGGCTCAACTTCCTACCTCGCGGATTCGTGCCACTAACATTACCAAGACTGCACATACGACCAGCCGTCAAATCGAAGGAGAAATCCGGCTCCGCAATATATCGAAGCGCTTGAACAACGATTGCAGAAAGCAGAAGCAATTCTGAGGAAAGTGCTACCCGACTTGAATCTCGATGATCCAAAATTCGACGCTCATGGCGTCGACCAGCTTATCCAGAATGCTACCCCCCCGAAATCATTACCGCCGCCAGCACCTCCACCACCACCACCACCACCACCACCACCACCACCTACCGTCCCGGAGCCTGGAGAGGAAGATGTCATTCGGCCAATGGTTGACCGGGTCGGATCATTGGACCTGGATGACCAAGGCAATTGGGACTTTCACGGCCATTCTTCCGGCTTTGCTTTCATGCGCAAGTTTCGTGCTCAATTTGGCGAGCAATACCTTCCATTTCCTCCGAACTTGAGATCTCGGAACATGAATTATCTACTTGAATCCCCCCGGTCAGTACATTCTTCACCCTTCGATAGCAACGCCTCAGCTACAATTGACCTCCCTTCAAAAGAAGTCGCCATAGAGCTATGTCGAAACGCGCTGGATGACTGCTGTGCGCTGATGCGACCAGTCCATCGGCCAACCTTCTTTCGTCGACTGCATTCCATCTATGAGACCGAGCCGGAGCAATACAGCTCGCAACAACTCAAGTTCCTACCGGTCTTGTATGTGGTCATGGGCCTTGGCTGTTTGTTTTCGCGACCCAATAGCAAAGCCTCCCTCCTTGACCATAGCGGCTACAGAGAAGCCATGGAGCAAGGGTAAGTACCAACGGGCCGGTCGATATGGAGGTGTGCTAACTCTATGCAGTTACCAATACTTCAATGCCGGCAAGCAAATGCTGAACATAACTGAATGTCGTGACCTGCTCACTATTCAATGTGTATTCTTCATGATCATATTCCTACAATCATCAGCGAGGCTGCAGACATGCTATAGTTATATTGGTGTTGGCTTGCGCGCATGCTGTCGACTAGGTCTTCACCGCGACCTTCCGAACAAATTCAACGCCGTAGAGACTGAGGAGCGCAAAAGGATCTTTTGGCTGATCCGCAAAATAGACACATATGTTGGAGCTATCCTGGGTCTTCCACGGATGCTGAGCGACGACGACATTGACCAAAAACTGCCCGAGGAAGTAGACGATAATTACATCACCGAAGACGGCATCAGCCCAATGCCAGACGGACTGTTCCCTTTGATCAAGGCCACCAACGCACATACGAAGCTGACATTCATCCTACGTAAAGTCGTTCGATACGTCTATCCGGTCAAAGGTAGTCCGAGCTTAGTGTCAGGAGATTACTATACCGTCAGCCATAGCCATATACGCGAATTGGAGCAAGACTTACAGGCGTGGATGCATGAACTTCCGATGCAGCTGAGGCCTTCTGACGACGTAGGCATGGAACAGTCCAGGTAAGATCCCACCAACCTGCTGATTCATTTTCAGAGCTGACGCCAACCAGGGTGCAGCAACTGCTGCGGATCTCATATGCTCACGTACAAATGATGATGTATCGACCCTTCATCCTGTACGTCTCCCCGGCTTGCCAGACAGAGAAGGCTGATAGGCGGAGCTTTGCTTATGCGGCTGCCTGCGTGAGCGTTGCCCGCAACATCGTACATATAACGACCGAGATGAAGAGAAGAGGACTACTGAGTGGAGCCTACTGGTTTGTCATATACACGACCTACTTCGCTATCGTCTCACTGGTGTACTTTGTGCTGGAGAACTCAACCAGTCTAACGTCTGAGGAGATTCTGAAGGATGCGCTAGAAGGGAGAGACACTCTGGCTAGCCTTGCAAAGAGAAATCTTGCTGCTGACCGGTGTACAACAAGCCTTGCGGTAAGCCTACCCTGGAGTCACTTGACTTGAAGCTTACGACGACAGTCATTGTTCAACGAGCTGCCCGAAAAGCTGCGGGAGCGCCGAAGTACTATAGCTTCGCCATCATTGGCGAAGAAGCGCCAAGCGCCTGGCGACTCGACCAAAAGTTCCATCAATCGAAGCAGGACAAGCCTAAACAGCCTCGTACATGAACCACCGGCAGCACCAACCCGTTCGCGGACTCTTCCTCATGATTTTATTGCAAAGATGTCCAAACTGAATTCGATGCCTGAGCCGTCTCCACCCGCTTTGTCGAACCCTCAAATCCCTCAGCTCGTGGGCATTAGCAGCCCTCTTGTCGGCCAGCCTCTATCGCAGCAATTCGATTTTACAACCCAGATGAGCAGTTCTCACATTCCGGATCTTAAGAATTTCATGTTTTCCTCTGACAATCCCTTTGCCTATCCCAATCAGCCACTGGCCGCACTTGAATCAGCCGACTCTGGGTTTTGCTTGGAAAACCTGGACTCGTTTCCCAACTCTAATGACCATTCGAAAATAGGCACCCCGCCGAATATACACAACTCAGCTCAGGCACAACCGTTCGACATGAACGCTTTTCAGCGACTGTACGAGGAAGGTCCGGAGTTGTTGCAACATATGTCCACAGGCAGATCTTTCAACACACTTGACCCAACGGGTTATCAGGGACTGCCAGAAGCTGGAGATCAGCAGCAGTCCGACCAGCAACAGCAACAATCACAAGACTTACAACAGCCATGGAACATACAAGATGGTGTGCAGCCTCAGGATATGCAACAGCAAGGGCAGCATGGGGAACAGGATGATTATTGGAGTCAAATTAACAAGGGTAATATTGGGACAAGGACGGGATTTACACCAGGCGCTAGCATGACTTTGGATGAATTGTTTGGTGGCGAACCATGGGGCAGGCAGGAATTCGATGCATCTGTGTTTGGAGGTAACCAAGGGATAAACATGAGTGGGCCGTCATGAACGAGTGAAACCGGCGACTAAGCGGTGAAAAGAAGGTCGATGATTTCAACAGATGATGACTGCGAAGATTCTATGCCGATGATTGGACCAAGGATTGGAAGGAGAGGGCTAATACATTATGAGCTCGACTCCGCGCTTCGACATCGACCGACACCTGGTCAGAAGGCCTTGCGGGAGGACGGTGTATGTCAGTTTGATGAGGTAGTCACGCTGACTGAGTTCCCTACACCTTGCATACAGCACGGAAAATACCGGGACAAAAAGCATGTGCGTGCACAGTCACGACTAGACTAGAGGGTCTAAATAAAAGGCACAGGGAAACAGATCGAAGATCAAATGGGATTGTTGATCAGCAGGTACGTTTGTAAGATGCGATGGATTCGCAGTAAATATAGGAAAGGCAACCTCTTTCTTGGCCCGCAAACAGGACAAGGCAAAAAGCAAAGTTAAGGTGTGCAAAATAGAATAAACTAATCAATTACTCACTCTGTCTTTTAAGATTGTCACTCCACTATGATGGCCATCTGGAAGTTACTTTCGGGGGAATCCCCCAAAGGCACGCAGGTCTCGCAGCCCTGAACTTGGGAGATTACCAATTATTGCCAATATTTCCGCTGCGCTGCACCCTCCTTGGCACTCTCGGCGAGGCTGGGCACCAGCGGCCAAGACCTAGGGGAGTTGAAAGAGGGCAAAGACTGAGAAAAGACGGAGAACGCTTTCTTGCATCTCTTCTCCTACGAGCGGAAGGGGAGACATACACGACAATTCAAAGGTTGTGCCGGCGACATCCGGGAAGGCCTGGTAAGGAATTCACTAGCGATGTCAGCTTCGCAGATACAGTAAGGTGATCTTCAGTGTGCGGGATCATGCAATCATCTCTGTGCTTGCATGGATGATGACTTGGAGTCATGCGCGCATCTACCATGGGTCCAAGGCTGTAGCTGAGTGATGCAGAATGGTCGGGGTTATGACCTTTTGCTTGATCTCATTCGATGGCTCAAACAAACCACTCGGGAATTCTACCACGACATCCTGCGGCAAATCTCGCAAATCTGCCGTGCACATTAGAAGCGAGAGGGGTGACGCGGACACGGACAAACGTGCTCAAGTTCTACACGTGATGGAAACTACTGTAGGAGGGTTGGATGGGCAGGCAGCCACCAGATAAGCTAGCGGTCGAACTTGGGGAGGCTTCCAAGACTTTGCCATGAGATTCCTCCGCTTGGTCAAGGAGGCGCAGCGTCCCAAGATTCTTGAACGATGGGGCTGGGCGTGGCGAAAACGGAGAGGTGTCCAAGCAATCCGCTCCGTCTGACCCGGATGCGATGTCGGGATGTTGCATCGGCGTTTCGCAATGCATTACGTATTACCGGTATTACACAACAGCTAGGTAGGACAGCCTAGCCTGGCTCACCAAGGTTCAGAGGGCTAGACCTGTACAAGCAGGCGAATGGTACCATAGGCACGGCAGGTGGCACAACACTGGGCTGCTGAGATTGGGCGCCCGAGAGATGAGGGTTTTATCGTGAGTGGGAATCGCTGATGATACGAGATAGAGAAAAGGGTTCCAGGGTTCGGGGAAAGGAAGTGACTTGAAGCAGAGTTGCATACGCCAAGGGAAATCAAGAGCGATAGGCAGGGTGCTAAGGGCTCGGCATTGCCATGAAATGCCAATAAATTGCCCAGAAGGCTCGCCCAGGCCCCGCTCTTGGTACATTTCTGGGCAAACGCTAATCAGAAATGTCTGGGCATGTGTCGGCGCGCGGAGAAGGAGGGCGAGAGAGAGTGCAGGCCTCGTTGGATGGATTACCCGTGCTCGGGACCAGAAGCAATCCCTCATTCTGCCACAGAGCCAGTCATTTGAAAATAGGCGGCCCTTCCAGCCTGACTGGAGGCTTGCCAGTCAAAGTGAAATCCTTCCCCCGCTCCGGCCCCAAAAAGCGCCTTCGTTCTCCTGGCCTTTTTTTTTGCTTCTGATTCTTCCTTGACGAGTTCCTCTCTCTTCAGTTTTTCTCTTCTCTACCCACCGGCCCACCTTCCGCCCATTGTTATTCATCAAATTCAATCGAACTGACTGCTGTCCCGTCATCGCGCAGGCGGTGAATGCTGCACAGTTACTGAATTGGTCTTATTGTCGTTAGCTTCAGTCTTGGCCTCGATCTCTTGGCTTGCTGTCGACCTTGGCACGCCTGGATTCGACCATGAGTGACGACCAGAACACTACTGCTGCCGGCCCAGGTCCTCAGGAGACTGTCGGTCAGCTCCCTCATCCGGCATCGTCTGTTGCTGGCGCTGGTGAGTCGCTGGCTTGCCAGTGGCAAGGATGTGGCGAACGATGCCCTACGGCGGAGGCGCTCTACGTATGCTTCTTATCCTCTTCTCATCAGATACCATCAAGGGAGTCGGGCTAACATGTGTAGGAACACGTGTGTGAGCGCCATGTCGGTCGCAAGTCGACTAACAATCTCAATTTGACCTGTGCTTGGGGCCAGTGCAGAACGACGACGGTCAAGCGCGACCACATCACGTCGCACATTCGGGTCCATGTGCCTCTGAAGCCGCACAAGTGCGAGTTCTGTGGCAAGGCCTTCAAGCGACCCCAGGATCTCAAGAAGCACGTCAAAACCCATGCGGACGACAGTGTCATCATGCGCTCTCCCGAGCCGAACGGAGCCGGACGAGGCGTGCAGAATGGGATGCCCCAAGGTTGGTCGCAATTGACTGCTTACCCGGACGCGTGGTCTCTGACAGAGACAGTGAACCAAGGATACTATGGCCCGGCGATCCCTCCGCACGACTATGGAAGCGCTCACCATCAGAACCCGTATTACCAGCCGCCTCAGGTAAGCACGTTCGGCCTCCGCCACTCTGTCCTCAGTATCCACAATGCTGAATTCAAGCTGACGACTGACGTACAGACAGGCCAACACCCCGGCTATGGCCCAGTGACGTACTACCCTCCGGCTCCGCAAGCAACATACGACTTTGAGACTCGCAAGCGCGGCTACGACGCTCTTGATCACTTCTTTGGACAGGTCAAGCGCCGAGAAGTGGATCCGATCAACTACCATAACGTCAGCCGCAGACTGTTTGAGCTTCAGGGCCTTCAGCTTCCTCAGATCATCCCCTCGACCCTGAGTGTGCCTGCATATCAGCCTGTAGCGGTGGGTGGATCATACGACTCGGCTGATCCTATCCAGTCTTATAGCCTACCTCCGATGGGCAACGCCAAGACGCGTGGCGACCTGACCTCGATTGACCAGATTCTGGAGCAGATGCAGGCTACGATCTATGAGAACGACACTCATCTCGCCCAAGCCGGCGTTGCTCAGGCCGGTCACAGCTACGCGGCGTATCGCACTTCCAGTAGCAGCCCTCCCACTCAGCTTGCGTCCAGCCACACGACTGCCCAGTCGATGTTGCAGCACTCTCACCATGGCAGCGTGTCTGGTAGCACAGCAGACAACGTGAGTACGCCTGGGCTTACTCCTCCTTCTTCTGCGCAGAGCTACACTTCGGGCCAGAGCCCGCTCCAAGGCCACTCTGCGCCCAGCGGTGTAGCACTGTACCCCAGCCTTCCGTCGCAAGGTAGCGATATTGCCATGACCGCGGCCAGTGCTGCCACTCTGTCTGGGCTGTATGATGAGGAGCGCCGCCAGTACGGAGGTGGCATGCTTCAGCGCGCTGCACCCGCCAAGAAGGATGTTGACGAGATGGACGTTGCCAGCGAGGGATCGGCAACTCCTCCGGCCTCGGTGATCAACGCGGGCAACAAGAAGGGCAAGGGCAAGGCACCGCCCAAAGACAGCGTTATTGACCCTGCTTTGTCGGGTGCATCTGACACGCCGAGATCAGAGGGCAAGGAGGAAGACCGCGAGCAGATCTGGGTGCAGAACATGCGACTGATCGAATGGATGCGAGAGATCATCAAGAAGAAGCTCGAGAGTGGCGACTATGAGCCAGACAATGACGGCAAAGAGATAATAAAAGAGGACGCTGAGATGACGGGCACGGCCGAAGTCAAGGACAAGACCGATCAGGAGCAGCTGTACCCGGTCTTGAAGCATGTCGCTGAGGAGGCGTAAGCCGAGTTCCCTGGCTCGGCTCATCAGGCCGACCAGAGCGTCGATTAAAGAGCGATGTGTTTTTGGAATGTACATTCTCGGCGGTTAGGCAGTCTGAAAGTGAATGGCGCCATTTGTGGAGTCGGGCGTCGCTGCAGTGTGGCTACGACATTTTACGAACAAAAGGGCCGGGCGAAGAACGATGGTCTGTTGTCTTTGCGACGGCATCGAGTGGCGCGGCGCTTGCTGCTCATATTGGGAGGCTTTCGTTGATAAACATTCGCCGGCATCTTGTTCTCTACCACCAGGATACCCCCAGTCTCAGTATTAGGGGAGATGTAGGAGAGTAGCAGGCGCAGTCGTGCTTATTGACCGAATGGAGATTCTGTATCTGCTGAGCGCTCTACGGATTGCCTCGTCTAACACTAATAATGGCTGATACTTCGATCCATCTCGATATACCCAGTTGTAGATGGATCCAAGTGTGCCATCGCTCCTTGTGACTGTGTCATAAAAAGGCGCAAGAAGAGCGAATAAGGTGGTATCTAGTTAGTTCGGTAGTAAGTCCACTAATATTACCGCACTAGGATAATTTAGCCTACGTCTAAGCGGTGTAGGCCTATTGGCGTGCTCGGTTCGAGAGCTGCAGTCGCCAAACCCTGGTGAGACACACCCGGCTCCGGGGGCCGTTCATCCTGTACAGATATTACGATCTTAGTAGTGGTCGGGCGAAGTCGGCGTAGCAGCAGGGCCTGTGCCAGCCGTGCCTGAGACGTCATTCTCTCCGCATCTGCACTGCGAGAAGCGAGACGATAGGACGGCCGAAGAATGGGGTTTAGTAGTTGTGTGATTGTATCCTACGATAGTAGACACCTTAGAGGAATGATCCGGATCAAACTGGATGCCTTCTAAATAGCTGCTAAGGATCTGGGCGCCTTTGTTGGTGCCTAGCGATAAATGATTAATAAATGGTAATTATTGTGATCCGTCTTCAGCTCAGCTCCGGTAAGGCGGCGGATTGAGCCCGACGACCAGGGCCACGGCTACGACTCCGACTCCCGACTGACGGCGGCCGCGGCGGCGACGACGTCGACATCGACATCGACCGTCTCCTCCGCTGCCACCACTACGACGACGGCGTCGCTAACCGGCACCAATGCCGCCCCACAACTCTCCAAACGTGAGCCGTTCCTCTTGCCAAACGGCTGATGAGGTTGCGTCCAACTAACAATGGCCGGCCCACAGGATACCCGTCCCTCGACACCTCCGTCGTCTACAGCGGCCTCAGCGACGGCCTCAGCGCTCTCCTCCCACCCGTATCTGCAGCAGCTCGAGGCCGCCATCTCGACGCCGGTGCCCGATCTGGCCAGCACCCTCGCCACACCCGAGTCCCACTGGAGGCCGACAACAAGGCCGCGGGCGAGTACGATCGGCCGGCTGCAGGAACGGGCTGAGCGTCTGTGGCAGCAAGTCCGGGCCGAGGGAGATGCGGGGTTGGTTGACGACGACGACGACGACGACGACGGCGATGATGACTATGATGACGATATCGGCGTCGTTGCCGGTTATGATGTGGAGGAGCAGTACCGGCAACAGTCTCGCCATTCCACCTTATTAATAGGCTCACCTCACGCATTCCCCGTATCTGACACCGCTGTCATCAATACCAACACCAGCAACGCCGGCAACAGCGGCAACAGCGGCAACACCAGCAACACCAACAACACCAGCAACACCAACAACACCAGCAACACCAACAACACCAGCAACACCAGCAACACCAACAACACCATCAACACCATCAACACCATCAACACCATCAACACCATCAACACCATCAACACCAGCATCGCCAGCATCGCCAGCGACATGGCCACCACCCTGCCTGACCTGCCGCCTCTGCCCAGCCTCGACTTGAGCTTCCCGCTCTCAGATCCCACTTCCACGTCTGCCGATTTCGAGGTGGAACGCTGGAGGAGCGAGCGGGATAGACTGCGTGGGATCCTTGCCAGTCAAGGCGAGCGGCGGCGCTCACCGGAACGGACGCGAGAGCGAAGTCAGAGCCGGATGATGACGACTGCGGCGGCGACGACGACAGCGACGACGACGACAACTACGATGACAACTACGACGACAACTAACACACATGAGCACGGGCTGGAACCGCGTGACCTAGCTGAGCGCGCACTACGTAACTACCGCATGGCCAGAAACACATTCCGCTCTGGCAGACATGGTTCCGCGGCCGGCCCGTCAGATATCGGCCCTGTCCCCACGGCCAGTGCACTGAGGGCGTACTGGAGCGAGGAGCCAGACGAGCGAGAGCGCGAACGAGAGAGAGAAGGAGAGCACGAGCGCGCGCGTATCGAAGCCGACTGGACGGCACAGACACTCTCGCTCGCTGCTCCCTCCCTGTCCCATCTATTTCAGTCACGGCTCCAAGCAGCGAATACAAGCGAGGCCTTGGACTCTGCGCCCTTTGCAATGTCAGACTTTGTTGAGCAGCACAGACTGGAGCGGCAGAGACGTCATCTCGAGAACATGCGCCGCCGGAGCGAGCAGCGAGCTCGCTTTGAAGGACAGTACGAGAATCAGCGCTTCGGCCACCGCAGCAGCAGTAGCATCGGCAATGCTCCCGCCACTAGGTGTCCGGCGGCCAACGACGGCGGCAGCGGCCTCGACAGCGAGCCCTTTGTGAGGGTGAGAAACACGATCCGCTATCTGAGTCAGTTGAGGGGACGGAATGTCCAGGGTGCGCTGGACTTGGCTCGCGACCTGGACTTGGATACACTCTTCGACAGCTGTTCAGACGCGGTGATGACCAGCGATCTACCCCTGAGCGCCGATGTGCTCCCGCGCCCGGCAAAGTCGAGTTGGTTGCAGGCCGGCATGACGTGGCATGGTCTGCAGAGTACTGACCGCGAACCCACGAGGTCGGCGTCGACGCTACTAAACTCAGCTTTACGAAGGATCAGACCGAGGGATTACATCGGCCGTGCCATGGCCCGGAGAGGATATACAAATGACACCTGGACTCGAGACGGCTACCGCAGTCTGGCACCCATTCCCGTCGAGACAGCCGACCGCTACTTGCTGGACCTGATGGGTGATGAGGCCGCGCATGCCGAGCTGTCGGACTCAGCCATGGACGCCCATCCGCTGATTGCTCCGGAGAGAAGTGCTACCACTGGTGCCGATGTAGGCGATCATTGGCCCGTCACCGTCGTGCTGCACGAGGTTGATTGGGACAAGATGACAGTCAAGGGCACTATGCGTGCATGCCAGATCCCGGACAGGACGAACCCAGCTGAAGGCCAGGACGAGGGAAAGAGTATGGAGAGCTTCTTCGAGGGCGAGATCATCGATTTTGACAACAACACCCTTTTATCCGATGGCGACCGGTTGGACTACAAAGTTGGCGGCGTCGATGTTGATGCCCGCTATTGGGCCAGACTGGGACCCTTTAAGCGCGAGATAGACAAAGAGAGCGCGCTATTGGAAGCTAGCATGGCGAAGAAGTGGGATGACAAGTCAAAGTATCATAGTTGGTTAGAGAAGGGCGATCCCATTTTTTCCAGCGAACAGCGCCACAAGCGCGAGACAGCAGCCGAGCTGGCCATGGCCAGGGCTCTGGGCAGCGAGCGCTGGTTACGAGAAGAGTTGGCCAACGAATGGGTCTTGATGAGGTGGAAAGGTAGGCTACAACTTGCTTGTGCCCTTGTGCCCTTCTACCCCACGCACAACCGATAGGAAGCCGCTGACTTTTTTGCCTCTTGCAGAGAAATGCTTTGTCGACCCCATCATCCTTCCTTCCGACACCAAATTGGGCCACTCGACCTCGACCTCGTCAAACTACCCTTCAACCTCTACCACCCTGCTTGGAGACCGTACCCAGGCACAATGGGGCCTGACCATCTCCGGCTTCTACTATGTTGCCCTCCATCGGCAGACGGGCCGCATTGATGGTCTTTACTACGACCCCGGCAGCCAGCCGTACCAGAGCCTGCGAATGGCCCCTGAGGGATGCCAACTTCGGGATGAGATCCAGAAGGCGAGCGGCAGCACTACCACTAACAGTGTCAGCCTCACAGGCACAGGCACAGGCATTGCAAAGGAGCCGGACGAGATAGGCCTGAAGAAGTGGTTCCCTGCTGTGGATTTCCGATAGCCCCCAGGATTACACTAATGAGCACAGTATTATTGGCCAGACATATGGCATAATGAAGGCTGGACTTGACCATGATTGTTATACAGTACTATCTTCCGTTCCTGTGCTTTTTGCGTCCTGTTTTTCCAAACGGCCCGCTCGTTCTTCGACCTCCTCGCGGACATGATAAGCCGAGCCGAGCCTTACAGGAATCCGTTTGGATTCCCATGCTGACTTTGAAGCAGACGGCTAACTCTCACCGCCATTGATTGCGGAACTATTGCATTTGTCAGATATTTCCCCGTCCTTGCTCGCCCGCTTACAACCCCATTCAGTTCAGGTTGGTCAGACGCTCTTCTTGCTTGCTTCCTTGCTTCCTTGCTTCCTTGCTTCCTTGCTTGCTTGCTCCTCACTCACTCAGTCCATCCGCGAATGCAAAAACGCAAGCACGCACGCACGCACGCACGCAAGCAAGCAAGCAAACAAACAAACAAGAAAGCAAACAGGCGAGGAGGCGAGTGTGACAAGTGTTTCCCCTCTGCTGATCCCCTGTCTGCGGCGGCCGATTCGGCAAACAACAATCATCCGAGATTGGTCGTAGCCCGAGCTTGGTAGGAGCTTTGTGACTGAGATTGAACGGCGCTCCCAGAGTCATCTCAAGAGAAGGAAAGTATCAATCAATTGCGAATATCGTACCGACAAGAGCAGCCGCAATAAGTTACGTTTTCAGGTGTCAACGCCGCGGCCGCGGCCGCACGTCTGTCCTACTCAACCCCTCCCCGGGCCGGACATGCCAATGTCAATCTGCAGGGGTGGCATGAATGCCTTGCCGCCGTGACATGCATTCAATACTCTCTTTACTGCCTGCCTGCCTGCCTGCCTGCCTGCTCCCGCGCCTGACAGCCCAGTCCCGAAGCTGTCAAGCTGTCAAGGCAGCGTGGAGTGGATTTCTGTGCTACCCTACTACCATATGGGAACCCCATAGTCAAAACCAAAACAAAAAAAGACGACGACGATGACGATGGGGGCGGGTCAATGCCCACGTTCGAATACCCGAAATATCCGGCCACGCTATAAGGGGAGTGAGCAGAGGTTTAGTTTGTATGTTGGCTAGCTAGCCCTCTTTGCTTTCCTTTTGCCGGACGTACACTTTACCCCAACTCCCTGAGTCAGCTGTTGGTTAGCTATAGCAGCAGCACAATGATCACCTTCAACCAGTCGACTTCATTCCTACTACGCGCCATCACTCTATTGACCGTGCTCGGCCTCGCGCTTGGCCCCGTCACGACAACAGCCAACCCGCTGATGATGGCCAGACAAGCCAAACCCAGCGTCCTGGGCGACAACAACAACAACAACAATAATAATAATGATAATAATAATAACAACTCGACCATCCACCTGCGCGCAGCCAGCACCCCCACCACCCGGCGCTTCCTCTTCTACTGTCGCGGGCACGCCAACAACGCCGCCGACGGCTACGGCTGCGGAGGCCCGTGCAGCATCTACTACGAAGGCGACCCGCTGGACGACTTCAGCATCGTGTGCCCGGGCACCAACTGCGTCGACACCGACGGCACGTGGAAGTTCATGGTGTGCGATGTCGCCTACACCTGCAGCATTTCCAAGAACTTTCACCCCGGCATCGACACCCAGGGCAGGTACATCTGGAACACACCCGGCACGAGTTATATTTATCCGGGGGTTAATTAACTTTTGGGCCTTTTTCTCTCTTTTTTTGCGAGTTGGAATTGGAATTGGAATTTATCAATAAGTGAGTTTCGCAGTGGCAGTCAGTGGTAAGTTAGTGGTCTGTCTATCTATCTGTCCGTCCGTCAGTTAGTAAAGCCTAACCAGCGAGAAGAAAATATATCTCCATAGCTATGACATCTCTTGTTAGTTCATACAGTACATAAATACTTAGGTACATGTCTTTATTCTTGTCTAGTTTCAATGATCCATGACAGACAGCTATTTGCCGTCTGTCTGCCTGTCTGCTCGTTTCCTCATCAGATCAAAAAAACCAGCAAATGACCAAAAGTAGAGTTGAAGAAACAAAAGCAAATCCAAGATGTGAAAAATTATCCAAGTATCTGCTACATAGACACTGTACATGTGGCTAGATATTCCCGTCTCCACTAGATGCGGCCGCCCTCGCCTTCAAGCACCCTCCTGCCCCAATCCAATTGGCCACGCAACGCGTTCACCTCATCCGGTCTGCCGGCCTTCTCAGCCTTCAAAATGCCATCGCACACGGTGCCGACGGCGCGGAGGAGGCTGAGAACAAGGTCCTTGTCAATGTCGGCGAATTTGACGCCGGAGGCCTGCACGCGGAAGTCCGGATCGGCGAGCTTGATGAGGGACTCCATCAGGATCTCCGTGTTGGCCGGGTGCTGGCTTGGAGGTGGGGAGGAGAATTGCGATCTTGACGACTGTGGTTGTTGGGCTGGCGGCGGCGGCAGCAGTGGTGGTGATGACGGGGATGCCGAGGGCGTGATGGCAGTGCGATGGTGGCCTGGACCTGAAGAGGGAGGTGGTGGTGGTGGTGGTGGTGAGACGGGCGAGAAGCGGTGGTGGATGATGACGGAGCTGTAGGTGGCAGTTCGCGAGGAGGTGGATGTGGAAGCGGCTTGTGTTTGGCCGTTGCTTAAACCGTTAGGCTGAGTGGCGGCATGTTGATGATGGCGGAGGATTCCACCTCGACCTGCTGTAGGGCTTTTGGCCAAGCCTGGGATAGGGCTTTGAACAGGGCTGTGGATTGGGCTTCGAATGGGACTCCCGAGTGGGCCAGCCCGTATCGGGCTTTGCAATCCACGCTGCAATGGCGTTGGTCTTCCACCATTAGGAGTGTAGTGTGGCAATGGGCTCAGCAGGAAAGGAGGCTTTGGGAATGCAGTTGCATTGCCCCATTTGAGAATCTCGTCCGGCACTTGGTCCTCTTGGTCGTCGTCGTCGTCGTGTGCAGTATCGCCTTCTGTCGCGGTAGCGAACGTAGCCACCGTTGACACAGACTCGACGCTTTGACTGCGCTGCGGGTGCTTCGCCCAGGGCGCCTTGTGTCGATCGGGCCTTGTTGGCGTGGGTTGATCATCACTGACATCAAACTGCGTGGGTGTTCTGCGATTGACTGCATCGAGATCAACGGCTCTCTCGTTCTCGTTCTCATCCTCGTCCTCGCCTGTCTCTCCTTCTTCGTCGTCCTGCCCCTCCTCCTCATCCTGATCAAATCCCGGACGGTCCGCTGTCGGAGTGAGTCGGGTGGGCCGGTCTGTCGCTACTGAGCTCGTGTCGCTGCTTCCGCTGTCGCGATAATTCGTTCCCGCGAAGTTGCCCAGGGCGCTGTGCAAGAACATGTTCTCGTAATCAAATGCATCGAGGCGATCCTCATGACGCTCTGCTTCTTCCTGGGGAATGGCAAAGTCCTCGGTGGCGGGCACATCGGGCTCAACGTCTTGCAGACTCTCTTCCAACACCTCATTCAGGTAGATCTGCTCTTCTTCCGACGCAGCCACTTGATCTTGGTCATCGAAGGCCTGTGCAGCGTCCTCATAGAGCGACTCTGGCACAATTGAGTCCGCATTGCTGAGGCTGTCGTCAGCGTCATGGAAGGCAGCGCGCTTTGTGAGGTTGGGCGTGTTGACATCGGTTCGAATGTCGAAGCGGGCAGTCTCGCCAGTGGATGGAAGGTTGTCTCCATCCAGCAATTTCTGTGTCTGAGGAGTCGCTGGGTTGAGATGGGAGTTGAAATTGAATTTCGCGTCTTGCGATGGGCTCCAGCCGATTCCAGCATAGGCACTGAGAGGGCCGCCTCCTTCCTTGTACTCTGGAGCGCCGGCATACCATTGCTCAGGATTTGAAGAATTCGTGAAGGGACTCGGAGTGCTCCTGCTCAGATAAACAAACCGTCTCTCCTTGTCTGTCTTTGTCTTGGTCTGTAGGTCGGCAATGCGGCCCTTCAAATCTGTCACGTGCTCCTTGATCGACCTGGTCGAAGCAGAGGACACAGTGCGTGGCGCCAACGGCAGACTTGGATCGGATGCAGGAAATTTCATCGAGATGTCCTCCTTTGTTTCACGGGCCAGAGTGTTGATCCCCAGTCCATGGGTATAGGGGCTTTCGGGAGAAGTCTTGACCGTGCTCGGGCTCTCTTCGTGGTCATCCCGCATCGGCGAGTTCACGCTACGACTGCTGGTAGGAGACTGGCCATTCACCCGCATGAAGCGGGGCAAAGTCGGCGTAGGGGGCTGCGGTGATTCATACCGCCGCCGATACTCCTGTGCACTTGATGCTCTCGCCTCAGGGACCATGGACAAGGCCTTGAGCTTGTTGTTAGGTATTGTATCGCTTGAGCCGCGAGCATGGACTTGCTGCTGTGTCTTGGAGACCAAATGGAGAGGTTTAGTCTTGCGCGAGGCCAAAGAGATAGAGCGATAAAGGCCGCCTGCGGGCTGATGCAAATCTGACATGCTCGGCGACGTGCGCACGCCCGGTAGAACTGGGTCGCCGAGCAAGATCGAATGGCGGGCCTTGGTCAGGTTGTCCTCCATACTCGTCAGCCGCTGTCTGGCATTGGCCAGTATTCTCTCAGCCTTGGCATTCAGAATCGCCATCTCATCAGCCTCTCCATTGGCAAGAGTGACGATGCTGTTTCTCTTGCTTTCGACGCCGTCTCCGTCGTCGTCGTCGTCATCTCGAGCGACATCAGCTGCTAGACGGCCGGTCATCATCTTGGACGGCTCGAAGCTCTCCCAGTCGCCGACATCTGAGCATTCACTTAACGACTGGATGCTCCGTCGCGATTTGTGGCCCAAGGGGCTGGCCTGCCATTGTGTGGGCGAGGCTGGTTCCACGGGAGCAATGCCCGAGTTCCTTGGACCGGCCTTTGACCCTGGTGTTGACTCCTCCTCACCAATGTCACTCAGCGGAGTGCCATGGTCGTGGCCCAAGTAGGACCGGGGCACACTTGAAGGTGGACCAGCTTTGATTCTAATGGGCATCTGTAGTGTCGTAGCCACGCCCTCGTCACTGCCAGAATCTAGCTGATCCCTGGAGTCTAGCCGTGGCGCAGGCGCGCTGAATGGAGTAGGCAGTAATGAGACGGCAGCACGCAGAGTCGGCGATGGAGACAGTCGGACAGGACTGGTCGACGGCCGAAGAGGAGGAGGCACCAGGTCCGCCTTCGTCAGTGGCGGCGAGGCTGACACGTCCTGGGCGACGCCAATGTGCACAGTCGCCATTGGCGTCGGGTTGATGGCGGCCATGATGATGGAGGACGATCGATGATGGTGATGGTGGTGGTGATGGCGATGGCGATGGTGATGGTGATGGTGATGGTGATGGTGATGGTGATGGTGATGGTGATGGTGATGGCGATGGTGATGGTGATGGTGATGGTGATGGTGATGGTGATGGTGATGGTGATGGTGATGGTGATGGTGATGGTGATGATGGTAATGATGATAATGATGATGATGATGATGATGATGATGATGATGATGATGGATGATGGGTGATGGATGGCGAATCGGTGATGGCGGATGATCGTCACTGGGACCTGTCTCGTCGAGCTGTTGTGGTTCGCCCCTGAACAAGGTCACCGCCAGCAACTTGAGGCCTCTCCGCCGCTTAAGGCTGTGTGCACTGCGTCTATCATGCCATGGCGATCGATCAACGCAGCAGAGACGTCAGTCCAATGCGTGCGATGTGTGCGAGGACGCGTGGGATGCAGAAGATGACAACAGCGACGGGCGACAGGCGACAGTCGACAGCGACGGCAATGGCAATGGCGGTGAGTGCATGGAATGCGACCAGGAAGAAGCGTCGCTGCGCAGCAATTTCGAGAGGCGAGACGAGCGCGAAGCGAACGAAGGCGGTCTCTTTGCGAAACGACCAGCTGAAGCGAAAGTTGGACAATTCCACACCACCAGTCACCCCCTCCGAAGCCCACGACCAATTGCGGCGCGTCGCCCTAAGTAACGGGTGTCCCCTTGCGGGCGCTCAGATCCCATCCCGACTGGTCGATCTCCCACCCCACTCGAACCCTTGGCCTGGTTCAGCCAGGCACCAGGGGCGTACCTAGCTTTCGCCAAAACGGCTAGTTATTCCGGCGGTATTGGCTTAGTACCAAGTAGCTGAGAGTGGCTATTGCGAATAATAAGTTGATGACCTGCAGGGACAGTAATACAGGTACCCTGGTGATCTGTCTGGCTGGGCCTGGGGATCGCCATCAGCTGAGTCTAGATGGCTGCTTTGGTTGTCGTGCCCGCGACCCCAGACGATGTGGGAGCGATCGGCCGTCTCCAGTTTGAAGCCTGTGCCAACGACGCGGGCTTCCAGACTATCTTCCCACAAGGCGCGACAGCAGCCTCGCTGCAATATGTGATTACCAGCATGGAAAACGGCATGGACCATGACCTCACCGCCCACCTCATGCTTGTCAAGGACAGCATGACGGGTGAAATTGCCAGTTATGCACAGTGGCATTTCTTGCCGCCGCGAAGCCAGGAGGATGTCGACCAGGAGCTGCTGGTGGACACCTTCCCGTGGCCAGGGGATGCGAACGCTGAGGCCGGGAACATGTTGGTGCGGAATGCAACGAGGAAGAAGCATGAAGTCGTCGGCAAGTGGTTTAGCTCAGGAAGCCCATTTGCCTGTATGCCGGCGTCTCCCAGTTGACTACAGCATCCCTTTTTGCTTCACTGACGCGCACGCGCATAGATCTGTCTGTTGTTGGCACTGCTCCAAAGTACCGAAGCCAGGGTGCAGCGTCCTTGCTGGTGAAATGGGGAACGGACCGCGCCGATGACTACAATTTGCCCGCCTACCTCGAGGCATCTCAGTCTGGCTACAGCGTCTACCAGAAATACGGATTCGAAGAAGTGGACCACTTGACCGTGCAAATTTCTCAGTGGGGTGGTCAAAACTTTGTCAATTATTGCATGATTAGACCCTCCAGAGCAAATGTTGACCCTAACTGAATCGTGGCAAAAACACGAATCCAAATCTTCCAACTCTACTTCCGGTCGTATTCCCCATCATTGGCCGTGACGCTGGCCGCACCGCCCACACTGTACACCCAGTCCGCGCCGGCCATGCCAACGCCTAGCCCGCTGCTCCGCTTCGAATTCAAGCTCTCGTCCTTGGCCCTGCGTTTGGCGAGATACTCCTGTGCTTTCTCGTCATTCATGCTCTGGCTTTCTTGCATCAGTGCCACGAACGACACGCGCTCTACCGGCGTGGTGTGTGTGGCTGGAGCGGTGAACTTTTTCAACGTTGGAAATTGAAGGACGCTTCAGTAACGAGACGGACCCGAAAACGGAGGAGCGGTGATTCTCGTTTGGGGCTTCAGTTGATTGCTGTTCTGTCGTCATGGTCATGGTTATGGTTGTGATTGTGGTTTTGTCTGGAGATGTAGATGTCTTTTCAGCTGTAGTTGTTGTAGCTTGGCTATCTCTTTCGCTTCCTCCTGATCCGATTCGATTCAATTTGATTCAGTTTCCATGATGAGACTAGACTTGGAGGTAGGTACACTAACGCGACAGCTTTATATATAATACCACTCTTCTTGGTAGTGCATCAATCAGTCCATGTCTTCTGTGAGGTATTATAAATATATATATAATACGAGTTTCTGAAGACACAAATACCGAGCACGGAAATCCGTCCAATCAGTTCTCGAGTGAAATACTACGAAGCTTTAACTTAATACAGGAGTAATAATACTACGCGACCTATTAAAATATACAACATGGCGTGACGCATGGCCAGCCTTTACTGAACCATCTGACGATTTTGGTCGTCTATAGACGAAGGAAGATCAGGTCAGTTGAAGGTTTGTTCAAAAATGAGCGCCGAATGCCTCATACTGTACCATGGACTAGCTTCTAGACATGCCTCTACATGAACGCGGACTTTCAGACAGACTTGCTGGGCCGCTTCTTCTTCTTCTTCGCCGCCTTCTCTGTCCCAGTATCTCCGGCTGGATTTTGGCCAATCTTCTCCAGGATCATGCGGCCTCCAGGCTTGCCCGCATCAAGCTCGGAAGCATGCGCTTTCAACGTTGCAGTCAGTTCATCTCGATGCTTGAACGTACTCGACTCCAGCATGGCAAGAACAGTGAATGGATTCGAGCCTGTAGCCCAGCCGACTATTGCTTCCTGGTCTTTGGCAACAATTTGTTGGTACAAGAGATTGTCAAAGTCCAAGGGTGGGTCAACCAGAATTATCGAGTTTGTAGCTTTGTCAAATGTTCCGCCTTGGACCAGCGACTTAAGCATACGCCCCACATATGCATCGTCAAGCCGAACATTCTCGTCATCAACCAGGCGAGCAACTGCTTCTATAGCACTGCGTTTCTCACCCGAGGCACCAAATAGAATTTCGGTGATGAATTGGCATCCAAAACTTGATCCTGCCAGCGACACTGCTTGCGATGCAATCAGATCTAGTAATGGTTGCGACATTGCCTCCACAAGCTCAGTGCGACGCTTCTCGGGGTCTTTCTTGGATGTCTCCTTGCGGATCTCTCGAAGCTCTGTGAGCATCAACGCCTCTGCATCTGGGATAAGCCACTTTGGCGGATCTGGAGACATGGGCCAGAGCAGTGGTATCCTTGCCGTCCGATGAGTGGCTTGCGCTAGCAACTCTTGTTCTTTGGCCTTTTGCTCCATATCCCTGTTGAGCAACTCTGGGAAAATGGCTTTGGCAGTCATGACGGTATCATCAATCACTTCGTAGGCTGCTAGAAGGACGTGATATCCATGCACATCTCCCGCGAGAGCTTTGATATGTGTCTTGAAGCATTTGAGAATCGTACGCCGGTCTTTTGCATTGCCATGGGCTAGTGCAAGGCACACCAGTCGACTGCCGTCTTTCGTGAAGGCCAGGTTCTTGAACAGATCTCCGTCATCATCATCCTTGAGCATGTCCAGGAATTCGGTATGCTCTGGACTGCCGAGCTTGCAGTTGACAAAGTATTGCAACAAGGCGTCGTGCAGCATCGTAAAGCCTGTTGACTTCTTCTGCACCAGTTGGTTTGTCATCTCCTTCAGGTGTGCCATGATCGGGCCTCGTTTTGCTGGGTGGTCTTCGAGAATCTTGCTGAGATCTGCAGTCACCGGCCCTTCGACGTTCATGATGACAAAACCAGGACCATACCATTCTCGCAGAAGCCTCGCCTTCTGTTCCTTAGTTGCGATCCCTCTGTATATATCATCCATGATCCAGCCTGCCTCGGGATGCCGTATAAGACGCTTGACATGGCCGCAGAATTCTCCTACCACCCAGTCACGTTCCTCATTCCCGATCATGACAATCTTGGCCACAAGGAATTTGGCGTACTTGGACTCTGCCAACTCTTTGTACGACCCCCGCAGTTCTCGCGCAATTCCTTTCTTCTGCTGAGATGTGGCATATTTGAGCGCACACTGGACCACTCTTACACTGTCGTGCTTGAACACAAAGTCTTTGACTCGACCAGTGACGATGCCAAACAGCTCTTCCACAAGCTTCGCTCTTTCTTCTTTTGATACACTGCTCTTGATGCGCAGCTTCTCCCATAGTTTCTTGGATCTGTGCAGAGAATCGGCATGGGGTTTGGCAGCTTTTCTTTGCTGTGCCAGCCTTTTCTGCTCTGCGTGGGCTTCTTTGGACGACATACCCTCCTTGAGAAAGCTGTCCTTCTGCGTCTTTCCGTCGTGCTGCTTTGTACTCTCCGGATGGCCTTGGGAGCCTCTCGATTTCTTCGACTCGTTTGCAGCCTGTTTGTTCTTCGGAGAGCCTTCTTCCACGTCATCTCCTGAGACATCATCACTGTCGAATTCAGCTGCATCCGCACTCTCCAAATCTGATTCGATCTCATCGCTGCTTTCGCTGTGCACGATTGCATGCTTGGCCGTCTGCTTTTTCTTGGCCGGCGCCGAGTCAAATTTGACCTTCTTCGACGGCGCCGCAGCAGCTGCAGAGTTGTCAGTGCGGCGTTTAACGCCACTGGATTTTGACATGATCGGGCTCTTTATCGCAATTAGCGGGCAGAAAACTTGAGTACTGCTACTTTTTCCAACTATTTTTTCTTGGAGGTCTCCAAATTGTGGAGCAAAGGTTCAAGTTTGAGTGCGCAAACATGGCAAACTTGCCCAGCGACAGACATGTTTAAAACGCCCCACAAGCCCTGGCTCTCATTTCTTTTCTTTCTTCATCATTGTTCAGGCTCTCAATTATACCCTTGTTGAACAGCATTTGCGCGACTCACTATCGTGCTTCAATTGTGTCCACACATTCCCGAGTGCCGAGATAAATTGCTTCTCTAATCTGGTGTGCTTTTGACCTCTCGCTCAGCAAAGGCAGAGTTAAGGTCGTGGCTTTGACTGGTTCGCTTATAGCATACAAACGTTTACATTGTCTCATTGATTTATTCCAACAATTTTCTCACCGAATTCTCGTTCGTGGTGGCAAGCCCGTTGTACGAGCAGCAATGCCCCCATCGAAGTTGGCATCCAGACGAACCGAAGCCATGTAAAAACTGAACCAATGATCTATGGAAACTGGTAAGTATCTTGTTTGTTTTGACCAATGCCCCACGGTGGGAAGGTATAGAGAGATGCAAATTGCTTGTACACTCGGCCACTTCTCGCTTGAAACATGACGGCACTATCGAAGCTTCATCCATCCTTTTGCACCATGATAGATGTTGTCAAAAATTTATGCCAAGATCAAATCCAAGCTATTTTGCCCACGCGAAAGCCCATCTCTGTTCGTGTTTCACTCCGTTCTTGCTCCACTGGAGCGTCATGGATGCGGGTGCGTCTCTGAGGAGAAACATTATAAATGAATCAAACTAGACATTGTGGGCAGACCCTATGAGGATATTGCTGCTACGAAGCTGCCAGCACGACAACATGGATTCTCGTATTTTCTCATTGGTATGAGATGCTGCACTCTCATTCAGGAGGGCAGTACCGGTATTGTACTGTAGTACCGACCGGTATTATCAATCAAACCCAATTGCCTGGTACGGCTCCGCCTTGAACTTGGCGGATGGCCCGATTGGTCGTTATCTTGTGAAGTAACAACAGTACAGTAAGCTGGGGCTCTCCTGCCGCATAGAAGCCAAGGTACTTCTTCTTCCTTATTTCACTTTATTTTTGTGAAAGAAGAACAACAGAAAGAAAAACAACAGAAAGGGAAAGGGGAAGAAAGGGAAAGGGAAAAATATGACAGTCTACCACATTATTCTCATCCGTCTACGGCCCACAACGACAGCGGCACAAGTGTCGGCGTGGGAAGAAACTCGCTGAATCGATGGTGGGCCAGGTGCCCGGAGTGCAGCGGCTCGATGTCGGTCTGCGGTACCTGAGCACGGCGCACAGGAGCAAAGGGTTTATTTAATCTGAGTCTGGTGGCCGTGTTGGATAATGCCGACTCGATCAAGGTGTATGCAGAGCATCTAGCGCATGTGGAGCAAGTGCTGTGTTTTGTTGCAAGGCCGATGGGGTGGTGGGGAAGAGTATGATTTTGAGAGGGAGGGCGGGCTAACGATTCTTTTCTTTTTACAAATGAATGAATAGGGTGCAGAAACTGAGAGAAGAGTTGTGTGAAGACGTGTTGGCTTAGGATTTGGAGTTTTGAGGGATCGCTGAAAAGGGGGATGATCTGCCTCCTAAATTGGGGTGCCTTCTTTATGGAAGAGGGGGGGGGTAAGCGCTGGATGGCAGATGTGTCATCATCCAGTTCACTCAAATCTGAGTTCCGTTGTTGAGGGATCTCGACCCGATGCAAATCTGGCAGATCAGATCATCTCATCCGCTTTTGAGCTGCATTTGAAGTGAAGGTGTGCAATGTGCAGCAAGGTTCGCTCTTCAACCACCGGATGCCTCCCTGTAGATCGATATGGCTTTGTTGCTGCCCGCAGTGACGAATCTTTCGGCCTTGCGCTGCTCAACTGCATTGTCACCCTTGGGCAACCACTTAACAGTCCATAGGCCCTTGTCGCTCTCGCTATGGGTCGCGACGCACGTGCGTCTCTCGATATCCCATACTTTGACCTTACCATCGAGACTGCCACTCAGGAGGTATTGTCCGGTGTGACTCCAATCCAGGCTGGTAATCCAGGCAGCATGTCCGGTGAGATGGGCAACTTGCTCGCCAGAATTGGAATCGTAGAGACCAATGATGCGCGCGTCGCCGGCTGCGGCAACGAGCTTGGACCCAGGGGAGAACTTGACGGAGCGGACTGGCTTGACCAAGCCAGGCAATGAATGCAAGAGTCGAGAAGTGGCCGTGCTGAAGACGTAGATGTTGCCGCTCTCGTGCCCCGAAGCGGTGAAGCGACCGTCTGGACTCTGAAGGCACGCGTTAGCTATGTTCGCTGTCTTCTCTCGCTCTCTCGCTCTCTCGTCCTTTCTCCGAGTGCGTAGACTCACCAAGTCGATGCACATGCCGAAGCTGCCTTTGGTCTCGTACTCTCGAATCTTCTCGCAGCTGTTTAGCAGGTCCCAGACATTGACGCGGCCGTCATGCGTTGTTCCGGCTAGGTATTGGCCGTCCACCGACAGACACACTGCCCATAGCTCGCCGGTGCTTTTTGCCGCAGCAATCTCTCCATCCTGTTGCCAGATGCTCTCGGCGAACTTCCAGATCTTTGCCTCTCCACCAAAGCCAACACTCACTGCACGATCGCCCGTCTGGCTGGTTGAGATGTGGTGGCAGCCGAGCCGATGAGCGTCCTTAAGGACCTGGGCGATTGGGAAGCCGTCTGCCGTAGTCGAGTAGATTTTGATCGAGGCGTCTCCCGAACCAGAGAGGATGGCGGTTGGCGTTAGTGCCAGTGAGTAGATGTCGGTCAAGTGCACTACGGCCGTCAGAACTGTACTATATTATAGCAACACGACACCCGCACCATCATCAATCGTGTGCAGGGAGAGGTATTGCTTCGACTGCGACAAAGTTAGTCGTAATGCTGTGTGTTTGCCCTCTGTGGCTTCCAATGCCCACCATTTCTAACTGGCGTCACCTAAGATGCTACCCTGATCGACGCCGTAGGAGCATTCAAGGCGCACGCGGGACACGGCTTTGTCGAAAGCAGAACGAGATGAATCGATAGAGAATGCACGTGTGGAGTTCAATGTGGGATAGATAGTATGATATTCACAGAAGATATCTAAATGGAGAGTGACGCAATCAATGCCTCTAGAATGGGCGAGTACTGTCGAGCATCCACGATACATGTATGCCCATTCACGATGATGGGTCTTTCACCTCGCGTAGTGGGCCTTTCACGCTGCAGGACTACGGTATCCTGTAGCTGTACCTTTTGGAGCTCCCAAAAGTGGCGTACCAGATGAGGGTCATTTCGGACTTGTGGCCGCTCATTTGCAGCTTGGTGGCTTCTGGCATGGCCACGGCTTCCCTTTCGACCTTTCCCAGTTCTTGATGACGGTATGCGGCCACTTGACGCCGCTTGTCCACCTCTCCTCTCGCCTCAGCAGCCGCGTAACCTTGCGTCTTCTGACGCTGCTCCCTCAATTGGCAGGCACTGACGACCTCATTGGCTGGTGTTCTTGCTTGTCGCTCATCACTTGCGTGCCCAATGCATACGACTCTTCACGCCTTGGCAGCCTGCTTTGCTGCTTCTTTGGCCGCAATGTCAGCATCACGCCACCCGCTTTGGATTTCTGGAGGCTATTAGCTCGTATAAGGACCGCTCGTAGAGAAGACGTCTTACCAGAGACGCAGTATGGGCAGAGAGTGTGGGATTTCTTGGGCTTGCCGCAGCCAGGGCAGGTATTAATGTTCTTCAGGTCCTTGAGGGCCTTCCCTGCGAGCTGTCGGTGCCGCCGCTTCATGTGCGATGTTTTCTTCTTGGGTACAGCTCTCAGAAGGCCCTCCCATGCATCTGCAAGCCAGGCCGAGAGGCCAATGCTGACTGCCGGGAGGCCTGTGGTAGGCGAAGCTGCATGCCACACACCAAACGGGATCAGAGCAGGGGCATTGGAGGCCATCGTGGGAGTCCGCCGCATGAGCAGTCCCACGATGGGAGCCCAAGACGCACCCAGCGATAGGGCCATCCTGAAATCTCCGTGTGACCTTCGTAGGCTTCCAAGTCCAAGGCCGGCAGTAAGAAGAAGAAGACTAATAATACAATAAAATAGCACATAAAGCTGGGGCTTCTGCAGGGCTTCGCCAAGACTGGCGCCAAGCAGGGATCGACCGCTAGCCCTTTTTGGCAGGCGCGTTCGCGGCCCCTGAAACTTCCTTGGCAGCGTGGTGCATGAAAATAGGGGTCTTTGTAAGTAGAGTTGGCGTGCACTTGACCTGGTCGCACTGTCCATTCTGTCCGTTCTGTCCGTTCTGTCCGTTCTGTTGGTCTGGGGAATTGACAGTTTTGCCGGTCGCAGCTTCCTAGTGTCGTGCTTTCCCAGACGTCTGCTGTCATCGCCGTCGCTGTCGCCGTCGCCGTCGCCGGTCGCTCAAGCCCTATCAGAGCCTCTGGCCGCCCCCAGTTCGCTCGCTCGCTCGCTCGCTCTTTCACTCCACTCACCACGACGTCAACCGCCATGGCTACCACGGCCATCCCGCCAGAAAATGCTGTTTTCCCCCGAAGCCACGTTGGTTTCGACAGCATCACCTCGCAGATCGAGAAGAAGCTGCTCAAGCGAGGCTTCCAGTTCAATGTCATCTGCGTTGGTCAGTCGCCGTCTCCTTGCCCCCCTCCTTTCCTGCCACCCTGGACGGTGCCCTGCTGACCGTATTGATACAGGCCAGACAGGACTGGGCAAGTCTACGCTGATCAACACCATCTTCGCCTCCCACCTCATCGACTCCAAAGGCCGTCTGCGACCAGATGAGCCGGTGAGGTCGACGACCGAGATCCAGACGGTCTCACACAGTACGTCCCAGGACGCTCATCCCCTCACGCACAGAGCATGGTAGTGGCTGATTGATTGCACCAAGTCATCGAGGAGAACGGGGTGCGTCTGCGCCTCAACATCGTTGATACTCCCGGCTACGGCGATTTGGTCAACAACGACCGATGGTAAGCTGCCTCTAGCCTGTTTTGCGGCAGGCACGGCCCTGACAACCACGCAGCTGGGATCCCATCGTCAAGTACATCAAGGACCAGCACTCGGCCTATCTCCGAAAAGAGCTCACGGCCCAGCGAGAGCGCTACATCCAAGACACCCGAATCCACTGCTGTCTCTTCTTCATCCAGCCCTCGGGCCATGCTCTCAAGCCCATTGACATTGTCGTGCTGAAGAAACTCTCGGACGTCGTCAATGTTGTTCCCGTCATCGCCAAGTCGGACTCTCTGACTCTGGAAGAGCGCCGCGCATTCAAGGAGAGAATAAAGGAGGAGTTTGCTTTCCACAACATCAAGATGTACCCCTACGACAATGACGAGCTTGATGACGAGGAGCGTGCCACCAATGCCACCATCAAGGATGTCATCCCCTTCGCCGTTGTCGGCAGCGAGAAGTCGATTGTTGTCAACGGCAAGCAAGTCCGTGGCCGTCAGAACAGATGGGGCATCATCAATGTCGAGGATGAGAACCATTGCGAGTTCGTCTACCTGCGCAACTTCCTCACTCGGACCCATCTGCAGGACTTGATCGAAACAACCAGCCAAATCCACTACGAGACCTTCCGCGCCAAGCAATTGCTGGCCCTCAAGGAGAGCAGTGCCGCCGGTGGCCTATCCGGCAGCAGACCCATTTCTCCCGCCGCCGAACGTGAGATGAGCAGGAACTCACAGCGCGCCACCCTGAATGGATATTAGGGCGCTGCTCCCAACGGGGGCAATTTGGATGGGACCAATCTCAGCCAATTTCGGCTCGAGCTAAGTCCGCTACTGACCACCATTTTGATTGTTTCTTAATGAACAGAGCGTTGAAGCAGCGTATGCTAGTGGAGAGCGGGTCTTTCGTCATTCTTCCCTCGGCGTGTATAGTCTTAATGAAAATGAACCCGAGTCGGCCAGCTAGGCTGCGATCTTGCCTCTCTACTGCCATGCTGTCGCGGCCCTGGTACCGACCCTAATCAGTTGCTTCCAGAAAGATCCTTCATCACCCACTCGTCCAGCTCTCTGAATGACCTCTCGAGATCATCGTTGATAATGACCTTGTCATTCTTGCTTTCCTGCTGACAGTACTCAATCTCCTTCCTCGCCTGTGCCAGCCGTTTCTGAACCGAGTCTTCACTTGTATCTCCTCGGCCTCTGAGTCGTCCCTCGAGCACCTCCATACTAGGCGGCTGTATAAAGCATATCCTAGGATTCAATTGGCTCTTCTTTAGCTGCTTCACTCCTTCCATCTCAATATCAAACACACACACGCGCTGTCCCTGAGCTGGACTTCCGTCGATGCTTTTGCCCTTGCCTTCTGCTACAGCCTGCACTGCCGCCCTTGACGATCCATAGTAGTTTCCCCCGAACTTGGCGTGCTCCTCAAACGCATCTTCCGCAATCATCTTCTCGAACTGGCCAGTTGTCGTGAAATGATAGTGCGTGCCATTTTCTTCGCCTGGTCGCGGCTGCCGCGTCGTGTGCGAGACCGAGAAGCCGAACAGGTCAGGATGAGTGGCGAAGAGACGCTTGATCAGAGTCGATTTGCCCGTGCCCGAAGGGCCCGTGAACACGATTGGCCGAGCGGTCGAGCGGTCGACTGGCGACATTTTCAGGGAGAAAGGGGTTGACTGGGTGTGAGAGAAGTGTCCTAGTTGGTGAAGCTTCGACTTAACACACTTGGTTGTAGATAAGCCCTGCGCTAGATTAACACTTAGCTGTCTCATCTAAGTTGCGAAACCCTGACGAGCACTGCTGCCCGTCAGGTAAATTATAAGATGAAGAAGACCACAGGGAAGTTTCTCGGAGTTAGCAGTTAAGCTAAGCTAAGTTAACCTTAACTTAATCATAAATGTGGGGGTCTCAAACCACGACGATGGTCTCAACGAAACCCCCCTATTGCCATAGAAGTATCTTCTAGCTACTATCATGACCGACACAACAAGGCCGTCGTCCAACACCGGTCAGCCAGCATTGGCCAGTCAGCCATCAATCATCGACGGCGGTGTTCAGAGTTTGCCACCGCTCCAAGATAATCACGGTGGCCAATCCGACGCCACAACATTGGAAAAATGGTCACGTACTCCACGCCCAAGGGGCCGACAGGCCAAAGACCCCATGGGTATAGAGGTGCGATATCAATGCGCGAGTATAGAGAACATGGAAGCACAGCTGCACGACTACATAGCCAATCCCACCGGACCGCCTGAACATACTACCCTGGAGTTTGCATTCCCTACCTCTGCAGCATTCATGATTTCCACCTCAGGCCCCACAACTGTCAAGGATGGCGGCAAGACCAACTCTGCAGCCTTTCCCTCTTTCAGTCGGACAGCTGTCAGCATCATTGATGCACTGTCGCAGGGAGACCCTAAGGAGCAGCTGCGAAAGCAGAAGGCCATTGCCAAGGCCATTGTTGACTGCATATCCTGTGTCGATGGCTATCGATACAGTTTCCACAACAGCTGGGTCAGCAAGGAGGATGAGGCTCTCAGGTTTTCCTACTTTTGCAACGACTCAATCCTGAACAAGGGACGAGCGGCCAATGAAGGAGCCGGAATGGCTGGCAAGAAGAAGGTGAAGCCAGTCTATGACTGTAGAGGCGTCATCCACATCAAGTTCTCCGCTACCAAACAGGTCTTGGAAGTCCACTATCGCCATATGCCCTTGCACCAGACCTATGAGGCCCGTGCCCCGCCCCCAAGGAAAGGCAGCAAGAGACGCAAATTTTTAGAGCTCTTCGCACCAGAAAAGCTACCAAAGCACAACACCAATTCCCGTTCGCGACTCGTCAATGAATCCAGAGAACCTACAGAGCCAAGACCAAGGAAGAGTAGACGCCCCACAGACCCTCCTTCCGATGCTGCCGGCGACCACGCTTTGGCTCCTTTGATAGATTTTCTAGACTCTGCTCAACGGGAAGGTGATCAGACACTGGAGGTCAATGGCGACTCACAGCAGCCCTCTTCTTCTGAGCTGCAAGCCCATTCCATTGACAGAGTCGATCCAACAAAAAGTCATGGCAAGGACAAGCGACCTCGACCTTCCCTCCGTGCATCCTCGATCCCCAGCCAAGGCCGCGCGAAGCCCTCAAATATCCCCGGCACCATGGCAGGCTATCTTGTCGGGAACGATCTCGAGATTGAATGGGCTTTCGACCAAGACAAGCCCACACAACGAGAAGTCCATCATACAGGAGCTTTGCAAGGTATAGCCGGTACGGCTACCACCGTTGCCAAGGAGTCTGCTCCTCTGCCTGAACAGGCCTCTGAACTTGACATTCTCAAGCAGAAGCTACTAGAAGCCGAACAGCGCATTCAAAGATTGGAGGCCGAGAAGCAAAGACCTATGGGGCCTCCTGGGTGGCCTTCATCTGCGCGCCCGCAAAGTAATCCGCAAAGCTATGCTTATCCATACCAAGCGTTTGGGCAGTCTCCACAACAACACCAGCAACCGCAAGGATATCCTTCCCCTGCCCAGTATCAGTATTCTCAGCAGCCACCCGCTGAAACGAGCCAGCGCTCAATGCAACCGGTTGCTACTTTGCCATACTACGTTGATCAAAATCGGCAGCATGCAGGACAATCCACAGGACGCGCCGAATGATCGAGCTGAAGATCTTACCCATATTTCTTCACGTGTGCTTAGCTTTACTGTAGGAGAAAATTTACCGAGTACTGGATTGATCCTCGATCTGGTTACGTACTATACCTATGTCAATCACTACTCTAGTTAGCTGGTTAGCGCTGGGGTGGGATCATCTACACCCCGACGGAGCACAGACCGTTTCAGTAGTTAGTACACCTACTAATGATACTTGCACCATTATTTCGCTCAAAGACAGCCGCTACCTGTTTGAATTGCTCTTTTCTTCTTCTCACAATCAATTTCCAGTTACCCCTGTGATCACGACAGCTTCGTATTTTACCTCCCGCTATCCAAGCACTCGACACGGAAGCGTCGAGGCAGGCAGGTGAAGTCATGATAAAGTATGAGTGATTCTGGGATTGGCTGCCAGCCACTCCACTTGCCGAATCCCTCCACAAATTTGCTCTTGCTTAGCCTCCATGCTCTTTCCGTTTCAGGAGTAGGGCATTTCACAGGCGGAAGCACGGAGCACGCGAATCTGGCAAGCTGTCACCCATCAAAAGTCGTAAATTAAGCGAGCCGAATCCTTTGCCTGCCCTGGCAAGAAGTCTAAAGAAGAAGCTGGCCTACAGAATACGCTCCCAGTACTGAACGCACGCATTGTACTTGCCAAGAACTCCAATCACCTTGAAGTAGCGGTGACGGCGGATATTCTCACAGCCACCCAACATGGCCATCCTTTCCATTCCTTTGACCAAGATATAATTTGCACTCTGTCTGCTGCCCTTTCCTTCGTTCTTCGTTCTTTCTTACTCCCTCTTTTCTCTTAACTCTTATACTATTAGCTCTTCGTCTCTTAGTTTACTTTGCAGGTTTTTTTTCACATTCATTATGGTTGGTAGAATACAGCCTGAAGACGACGTGGAGAAGCAGGCTTCGGCCTTGGCTTCTCCCGTCGACAAGGAGGACGACCTTCCCCCAGCAATTGCAGCAAAGCGCCAAATTCGGTATCTTGACGACGACGAGATTGAAAGAGCCCAGCCAACAGCCCAGAGCATCGCTTGTAGCTATTCGCTCTCCAGACGTGCCTCGGCAACATCAATACACAGCATTCACTCCGCCAGAGCCGTTGACCCAGCTCTCGCACTTCCAGTTACTTATCGTACAGTCAGCTTTAACATTGCTGCTTCTCAAGAGCGATCTGTCACTCAGGCCAAGACTGCAAAGGAGAAGGCGACCCAAGATCTCGAGCACTCTGAATGGCATATTCTGTCACCAGAGGAAATATTCAAAAAGTTGGCAACCTCGGACGTGGGTCTCACTTCGGCTGAAGTCAAGGATAGGGCTGCAAAATACGGCCGCAATGTCCTTTCACCACCCTCTTCGCAGCTTCCCCAAAAGATCTTTGGGTATTTCTTTGGTGGATTTGGCTCCATTTTGCTAATCGGCAGTATTCTGGTCTTCATCTCCTGGAATCCTCTGGGGAATCCCCCAGCGGTCGCAAATCTGGCGCTTGCTATCGTTCTGCTAGCAGTTTTCTTCATACAGGCCATCTTCAATGCCTGGCAGGATTTCTCGTCTTCACGGGTGATGGCTTCGATAACTGGTATGCTTCCCGAGGATTGCATCGTCCTCCGAGATGGATCCCAGCAGACAATCCATGCTCCAGATATCGTCCCAGGTGATGTGATGCACTTCAAAGCAGGCGTGAAGTTACCAGCCGACATCAGGTTTCTCGATGTTTCCTCCGATGCCAAATTTGACCGCAGCATTCTTACAGGGGAATCTTTCCCAATTGCTGCACTCACCGAGTCCAATGAAACAAACTATCTTGAAACAAAATGTATCGGTATGCAAGGCACTCACTGTACCTCCGGCTCAGGCATTGGTGTTGTCGTCTCCACAGGTGACAACACCGTCTTCGGACACATCGCCAAGCTCACTAGCCAACCGTCAACTGGGAGAACAACTTTGCAAAAGGAGATTCTTTTTTTTGTGCTCATCATCGTCGCTCTGATGGTATTCATGAACATCATCGTCATCGCAGTATGGGCTGGCTACATCAGAAAGACGTATCCATCGTACATGCCAGTCAACGCGCTAATAGTCAATATTGTGAGTGTGGCAATCGCTTTTGTCCCAGAAGGCCTGCCGATTGCTCTGACCGCATCACTCACCATTGTGGCCAACATCATGAGGCAAAACAATATCCTCTGCAAGTCGCTGAAGACTGTCGAAACCCTTGGTGCCGTCTCGGTTCTGCTCTCTGACAAGACTGGCACCCTCACCAAAAATCAAATGGTCGTTACCAACTGTCTCCTTGGCTCTACACAGCTCAGTGCGACAGACGCCGAGTATGAGATCAGGGATAGGGGAGAAGTGACTTCGCCAAGGCAATCAGCACTCGAGCAGCTGAGGGTTGCAGCCGCAGTCAACAATGCCGGTGAATTTGATCCAACAACGACCCACATGACATTAAGTCAGCGCAAGATCATTGGAGATGCAACTGACCAGGCTGTTTTGCGGTTCTCGGAAAGCCTTGGTCCAGTGGTAACATCTCGGAGTTTGTGGAGGAAGCGCTTCGATCTAGCTTTCAACAGCAAAAACAAATTTGCCCTGCGAGTCTGTTCTGCAATGGACAAGGACTCTGAATCGAAGACCCTGTCTTCAACTGAAGCGCAGGCGTTTGATGGAGACAACGATCTGCTACTTTTCATCAAGGGAGCTCCAGAAGTCCTAATTACGCGATGCACCAAGTATCTCGGAGACGACGGCGAGGTGTATAATGTTAGTGAAGATGTTCGCACCTCGATCGAAAGTGTCAAAGACAAATGGTCAAGTGAAGGGAAACGCTGTCTGCTGTTGGCGAGAAAACCGCTTGCGGCTGCCTCCGTGACCAACGATCCCAGCAATGGTGAATTTGAGGCCGAGGCCGAATATCATGCAAAGACTGGCCTAACCCTGGTTTCCCTAGTTGGCATTGTCGACCCCCCGAGAGAGGAGATTCCCCATGTTGTGTCAACTCTACGCCGCGCTGGTGTTCGCACTATGATGGTGACCGGAGACTTCAAACTCACTGCCCAGGCTATTGCTCGTTCATGCAAAATCATCACTACAAATGACACCTCCCGAATCCACGGTGCCTCAGATCTGCAGCGGTATCCTAATATTGACAAACCTGCGCACATCTTGCACGAAGACTCGGCTCTTGTACTTTCTGGGCCTGAGCTTCCGGCTTTGTCAGATCATCAATGGGGTATTGTGACGACTTACCCTGCAATTGTCTTTGCCCGAACTACTCCTGAACAGAAGCTGCGCATCGTTCGCGAGTTCCGCTCTCGGGGATATATTACAGCGATGACGGGTGATGGCGTCAACGATGCACCTTCTCTCAAAGAGGCAGATATCGGTATTGCTCCAGGGTCTGCCTCTGACATCGCCCTGGCTGCCGCCGATATGGTGTTGCTCGACTCTTTCTCCGCCATCATCCAAGCCGTCACTTATGGCCGCGTGGTCTTTGACAATCTAAAGAAGACAGTCGCCTACTTGCTGCCTGCCGGCTCCTTTTCGGAATTTTGGCCTGTGATGACGTCTGTGATCTTCGGTCTGCCACAGGTCCTATCATCCTTCATGATGATCATCATCTGTTGCTTCACCGATTGTGCTGCTGCGACTGCCCTCGCTTACGAGAAGCCTGAGGCCAATGTCATGCTCCGACCTCCGCGCAACGTCAAGAAAGACAAACTCGTTGACTGGCGTTTGTTGCTTCAGGCATACGGCTTTGTTGGCATGATCGAAACGACAACATCGTTCGCAATGGCCTTCTGGTACCTCCAACGAAAAGGCATCTATTTCTCGGACCTATGGTTTTCCTTTGGCCAATACGGCTCTTCCGTTTCCGAATTGCCTGCAGACTATATCAGCCACCAATTGGCAGTCGCCTCATCGATCTATTTCGTCAACCTAGTAATCATGCAATGGTTCAACGTGTTCTGTTTAAGGACAAGATATTTATCGGTCTTCTCTCACCCCCCGATTGGCAAAAAGTCGACGCGGAACTTACTGCTCTTCCCAGCAATTTTGTTTGCGCTGGCTATTGTCTTTATCTTCTGCTACATACCAGGCGTGCAAGGCGTGGCTACCAGCAGTGAGATACCAATCGCACACTGGTTCTTGCCATTTGCATTTGGCGCCGCACTGTTGCTAATTGATGAGGCTAGGAAAGCTGCAGTCAGGCGTTGGCCGAAGAGCTTGGTGGCGAAGGTTGCTTGGTAGTGATAGCGTTGGTAAACAAGTTCTGTTGCCCGCCAAGCAACTCGAGAGAGACTCAACGAACCAGCATGTCAATGACACTTATAGAGAATGAATCGACCAAGTCAAAGCTAGATCAGGCTCTACAATACAGTACATTGAGCTGATCATGATGGCTCCTTATTGTTCTCTTCCTTCTCAATGCAAATGAGTGATCAATGCATGGCATGGCTTGCTGCTGAAGTATACATTGTCTAGTGGAAGACAATAATACACTGCTGCCCACACACTGTACAAAAAGTGAGAACCAGAACAGCAACACAATCTCTAATGCAACAATCCAGCCCCAATGCTGATTAAGAGTTCATCAAGAAGACAAAGACAACATGTTTTCCTTTGCTACCACTCTCCATAGCCATGTTGCTGCCAAACTGCCACTATCACCACCACCACCACCATCACCAACAACAAAATCGTCATCATCGTCATCATTTTCTCTCGCCTCAAAGAACAAGGACAGGGAACAATAGAGCAGCAGCCATGGCTAGAGCCCAACTTGCCGCCTCGAGAACGCCGCCGCCGACGCGCTGACGTTGCTGCGCCGTTGTCGTCGCCATCGCCATCGCCGTCGCCGTCGTGGTCGTGGTTGTGGTCGTTTTTTTCTTCTTCTTCTTAGCCGGCCAGACTGCAACACCACCCTCGGATGGCGATGGATCCAGAAGGATAGGGAATGTTGTGACTGTTGTGCAGGTGACTATGTCGCCGCAGCTGCCAAATTCAGACATGGTGATGGATGAGAGTGGGAGTGGGGTAGGGGTAGGGGTGGGGGTGGGGGTAGTTGTGATGGTGATATTTAGGTGGTGGATTGTTGTGGTTGAGGTGACTGCTGAGGCAGAGTCGGGTGCTGGGGTTGCTGCTGCTGTTTGAGAAAGCTCAATGGCTGGATTTGGATTGGCAGCTGGTTCAAAAGCCTTTTTCAACATGCATGAGTTAGGATTTGGGTTATGGATTGAATAAGTTGATGGCTAGTAGATAAAAGGAATGTACTGACTAGAATGCTGAAGCTCATGAGGGGCACATCGATGGTGGTGGTGTTGTTACTGGGCTGCACTGTTCAATTTGTTTTTTGTTAGTAGTTCAAGCCCACCCTATTCATCCCTAGGTCTAATATGGCTTGCTTACCCAATGTGGCAGTTACTATGCTAATGATAGTAGGGAGCGTCCTTGTATTAATCACTACTGTGGGGTCAGCTTGGTGTTTCCAGCTGAGAAGTAGGGTTGAGGGTGGAGGACTCACTTAGACTTGAGCTGGAGGACTCAAAAGCCACCGCCACCGGCGGGACCTGACGGGATATACTTTCAAGTGCAGGATGGCTCTTGAAGACGGCCCCAAGAGCAATAACAAGGATGAAAAGCAGCATGATAATCTTCAAAGACGTGACTTTTATAGCTTGGAGGTGAAAAGAGAGTCCTGCGTGGATATATAAATAATTCCCGGTGAGTGATGATGAATCTAATTTGAAGGCAAGAGAGAGAGAGTTGCTGAGTTGCCAGAACCCGTTGCCATAGTTACCTTGACATGCTAGAGATGCAGAGAATGAAACCCCTCTTGGTGTTGCTCCCAGGGGCTGAGGATTAGACTGTCAGATTCTGAGGGTAATACTTCTGTAGGATATTCTGCTCTTCTCTGAAATCAAACCATTAGATATTGCGATGATCAGGCAGCACAGTGATCCAGTAGGGCTCTCGTTTCTTTCACACAACCTGGGTGAACCTCCATTTCTATCTCGGATATTCTAGTTGGTATTTGATGATATTCTACTGGTCAAGGATATTGGTTGCGGTGGTCTCGAATCCATGGATGATGGCACCCACTCTACCATCACAAATCTCGTCTTTGTCGTTTCCTTATCCCCAAGATAGTGCTGACAGGAAACCTCTATTCACCAGCATAAGGGAACTGGAAACATAGCCCATGGTGGATGTTGGTCCAAGAATAACTGTAATGGATATTGATAGAATACTGCATTAGAACAAGTCTTGGTAAATAGCTATATTAGAATGCGAAGAGGGGAGTGAGGAACAGGGTTAGGAGAAGGTAAGGGATGATGGAGTTACTGTATTATATCTTTTTGCTTCTCTGGACAAAGTCCTTAGTCAGCCGGTAACCATGGCCATGTTTACTATACACAAGGCGTCATAACCACAGTACATCAAAGCAGACTGTTACATGGCCCAACAGTCAGTATATAGAAGACAAATAATTGGTTGACACAAGACCAAAGTAATAAAGAGGCTGGAGAGGACGACAATTGATTTTAATTGCGCCAGGCAAGCCTGCCATGGCTCACAACCACTCGCACAACTACGACCATTACGACGGCGAAGGCCACGACCATCATCACCACGATGGACACGACCACTCTCACAATGTCGAACCCGCTCTCCAATCCTCGCTGTACCAGCAGATTGAATTCGACAAGATCATCACCCTGAATGAGGCTCAACCGGGCTCCGGCAAGGCGGTCGTGCAAAAGCTATGGACTGAGCGGCTATCCGAGACTGGCATACTTGAAAGCGACACGGACGAGCAACTGCTGATGCACATCCCCTTCGCAAGCTCGTGCAAACTGTACTCGGTCCTGATCCGCACGTCAGACACGCCATCGGCGCCCCTGACGCTGAAGCTGTTCCGGAACCGGCATGATCTAGATTTCAGTACGGCGTCGGAGCTGTCGCCGACGCAGCAGCTCAGCCTGCCGCGCACCAACGAGGTGGCAGAGATATCGTTAAATCGCGCGCATTGGAACGGCACCACATCGATTGATTTGTTCTTCGAGGACAACCATTCCCGTGGCGATGAAGATGTGACACGGCTCAGCTATCTCGGGTTCAGGGGGGATTTTATGGCATTGAACCGCGAGGCCGTGCATGTGGTGTACGAGGCCGCGCCGAATCCGAGCGATCATAAGGTCATACAGGGCTTGCAGAACACGAATCAGTCGACACCGGGTCAGTAGGAAATGGAACCCCAAGAAGGCATATCAAGATCAGTAGTAGCAAAAGTGCAGTCTCATATGATAGCGTGTTGTTGCACTTCACATCCATCCATCCATCCATCCATCCATCCATCCATCCATTCATTCATTCATTCGTCATCCATCGACCCATGCGGCCATCTATCTATCTATCCACCAAAACATCCATCATCAATGCTCGCTCAAATGCACTATGTCGGCATGCACAAACGAAAACCATTGTCCCTTATGTACTATGTGTATGTATCTCAAGCCGCCGTCTCCATAGCCACCCGCCGTTCTCTCGCCCGAGCCTTCCTTTTCTGCTCCCTCTCCTCCTGAGTCTCGGCGACGTCCGCCTTGGGCACATCCGGCAATGTTCCCTCCCCGACAACGGTGCGTTGTGGTACGTCTGGCAGCATCTCTTTCTCCATCGTCTCTAACTCATCCTCCACCTCATCCTCCTCATCATTACTCAAGCCACCGGCCAACGCAGCGCTAATGCTGTCCTGCTCCGCCCTCGCCTCAGCCGTATCCTCCATCAGCTTCTCGACCGCCTGCAAGCCGCCCATCTCCTTGTTGATCTCCTTCAACACCTCCGTGCCTCGCTGCAAGCCAAAATAGACATCCTTTTGCACGAGAGCAAACTCAACTGAGCTCGTCAGCTTCTCCAACTGCTCCAACTGTGCATCCGTCTTGGAGATGAGCGATTCCTGGTATTTTTTCCGCCGCAGCGCAAGCAGCGCCTTGGCTTTGTCGCCGCGGGTGAGGCAGGCTTTGGCGATCTCGGTTTCGCGTGTGGTCAGAACCGTGATCCGCTTTTGGTACTGGCGTAGCTTGTCGCGTTGGTTCTTGAGGTCGAGGATGGCTCTAGACAATTTCACTTCATGTGAGATTTATTGACAATACTAGCTTGTTGTGGTTGTTGGGGGAAGGAGGGAGAATGGTGGGAGGGGGCGTTCTTTCAAATGGATCAAGAAGAATGAATGTTTATAATTCAGACGCTTACCGGTCCTGATCTGTGATTTTGGCACGGCTGTTGGTGTTGCCCATCCCCCCCCACTTCACTCTCTTCTGATATGCTCATTCACTCTCTCCTCTGCCAAAAAAACAAACCAGAGCAAAGAGTAAGTGGAAGCGGAAACACAAGAGGTTGATGGTTTGATTCCTTTTGGTCTATAGAATTAACCACAGAGTGTGTGTACAGATAATTGTTCAGCTATGTATGTGGTTGAATTTATCTTGGATAGTGTTTCTAAGCGAAGCATGACATCAGCAAATAAAGTTAGGTTCCCAAATAAGCTTATCACGTATCCCCGGCTGCCTTGTCCTTATCACAGTGACAGAAGGGGGATGCGAATTCATGGAGCGGGATGCCCCAGTAACCAACCCTCAAACCTGGGAGGAACAACAAGAAGCCACCGTCCGTCCACGGGGTGGACTTACGTCAATCTAATTACGCTCTGGAGCGGAGACACGCCACCGAATCTTTCCAGAAGTCTCCTTGACCTGCTTGGTTGAAGTCTCCATGAACAAAGTTCCACTGGCTACTATAGCCAAAGGGACCTACAAATGCTTACTGAACATCCCCTTCGTCATCAGAGTTAATGAATTCGAGTTAGAAATTGCGACGCCAAGGTCCGATTAGTTTCGATGGCCACAATCGCAAAAAACGGGCAAGTTACAATTATTTGCTTGCGTTTATCGGAAGTGGATGGAGTATCAGGAGAAGTTAGAATGCAACGACGGACTTTGTAGAATCTTAGATTTGAAGAACTTACGAACGTAAAAGGTGACTTACCCATGTTGTGAAAAGCTACGAATCTCACAACCTACTGGATTAGTAGCCGCGGTACTCGAGAAATTATGGTAAACCAACTGGGATGGCAGCCATAAAGGTGGCGGTAGCCATGATACCAAAAGCCTTATTCTGTCTGATTGATCGTTTTCGAATGCATGGCACGGAGACTAGACTGATTCGAGATTTGGAGACCATGGCGTAGTCAGCAAGAGCTATGGGGATGCACCTGCCTCGAGCCGTAGTGTGACTTTGTCTTCCTGCTTTGAGGTACCCTGCCCAATTACTCTGAGTCAGCCGATACCGACTAACTGAACTGCTGTGGTTTTCTCGGGGGTCAGTAGCCCAGGAGAAGCTGGCTTGAGCAGGAAATGTGCGATATGATAGGGTGAGACAGGCAAAAGTTCAGAATGTACCCAAGCTTCTGGAATCATCTTCCTATGTTTATCTATCGTCGATTCAGAACAGTACAAGAGTGTGGGCTGTTGAAGAACTGTGCTACTTGCACTAGATCCTCAGTCAATGGATGCCAAAGTGTGAATGGTTCTTCAACCAGGGCAGCTGACAAGTGGTCGATTCCAGCAGACAATGACACACCCATAACATCGTGTTGTGGATCAGGAGTCGAGATGCACTTGTGGCAGGCGGCGAATAAAAGAATTGTATAATTGTGGAAGCAAAAATGTAGGCAGTTATTCGAAGACTGCCCCCACAGATAAATAGAGTTGAAGGCGATTCCAGTGGGTTCTGGAACAAGGATCGTAGATTTTCGAGGATCCTTTGCACAGAATTTATCGTTATTTGGATAGCAAGCCGTCGCACAATACCAGCCCCACTAAAGGCCAAGTCAAAATATTCAGAAAAGCAAAGAGCGAAAAAACATCCAAAGGGCAAAAACGTTTCCCACCAACCCTCCTACCTGGAGTAGGAGAGGTGGTGGGGCGTGAACCCCCCTCTCGTTTTGGGAGGGGAAGTTTTCCGAGTTGGAAGAATCGCATTTGAGAGGATGGTTGTTGGGGGGGGGGGGGGGGGGGGGGCGGTTCGAACCCAAGCTGATGCCTTTCACCCAGAAGGATGATTTGACCCGAACAGTCAAGAAAGGGAGGAATTCGAATGATTCGTAGAGAAGGAGCCGTTCCGCTGCATGCCTGTTACCTCGAGGTGATTTGACCTGAACAGCAGGAGGGTGACCGGGTTCGCTAGGTCTCATTCGCCTTCTACCCAAGCAGTGGCGAGTCAACTGCAAGGGCCAAGGGGTCTTTGCGATTGTTGGGGAAATTTGAGGAATTGACAAATATAAAGTATTAGTCGCAAAATTCCCAGGGCGACACATGACTGATAGTCCACCCCTGCGTTCTTGCCACGTACACTCTCAATATGTCACCTTATGTGGATGCAAATTGACATCATGAATGCTTTTCGAGGTGTGTGCGCTGTAGTGACACGATAATCCCTGAGGTAACTGGCGTAAGCAGTCAATAGAGCGGTGTGATCCATGGTGACTGTGACTTGGTTATCTGCTGGCAACGCCGATTATCGGAGCGACTTATTCGTGGACTTGCTCCGTCAATCCCACGCTCTTTCATGCCTGCACGGCCCAATTTCATAGGAGCAGCGCATTTGTGCGATCTTCCTTCATTGACTTTAATCAATTTTGCAACTGAATTAGACATGGAACTAGAGCAGTATGTCGGTGGTACCTACACATTCCATGGTCTCATGACCGCTATTCGTATGGGCAGGCCCTGATAGTCTGGAGGATTAGTGAGCACAACCACCATGACAGATAGGGTTGAAAAATTCCAGAATGATGTCTCCTAGTCCATGAATGGAAGTCACATTGGTATGGAAGTAAGTATCCTAAGCCACCCAGCGAGAATATTTCAAAGCCTCGTCGTCAACTCTGAATCGTATATGATATTAGCCATGGTCAGCACGAGATCCAGAGACATCATTGAGGAGTTGACACTTCATTAAAACCGGGAATTCTGCGATGAACATTGTCGCATTTCATAGACGGGAAACCCGGCTGGTGCATCCCGTACCCTATCATATGCTGCTGTGCTGTGGATCCATCCAGATCCAGTCTGAAGACCATAGTTGCTTCTTCATTGCCCATGATTCAATGGCTCTGAGAAAGAAACGTCTCGTCGCAGAGCAAGTGAAATTATTATGAACCAAGAAACAATCAAACGAGGTGAGACAGAATGACATAAGGGATTTCGCTAAATTTAACCCAACCGCATTTAACTTAGTACTGATGCTCAATCAATGGAATTTCCCACACAGCATGTGTTCAACACCAAAGTTTATAAAGCCTTACTGCTGCAGAAGACCCAACAGAAGACAGAGCGGTTGTCATTGGCGGGCCCGGAGTCGAAGTTGAATGTACTCTCTCGTCAAGCGAGAGCTTACTATATCTGGGAAGGCCCTGGCGTCCGGTCTTCTGGCGGCCCTCCTGTAGCGGTACCCAGATCGAAATTAAGGGACCTGGATGGTCTCATTATCATTGACATCGTCTTCACTTTCCAATATCTCGATGACAATCTTCTACTTCTGCTTCTGCTCCTTATCTTGCTTCTCTTCCTGCATATTACTCTCACCCTCCCTGCTCTTCAGCATCTTCTGTACCAAATCACTTGCCAGGAGTGCAGGTGTGGATACATCCAGTGAAAGTTGCGTCGCAGCCTGCTCAAGAGCTTCCAGCAGCTGCATCGCCTCGTGCAGGATCCCAAGCCATTCGAGCGCGGATTGTATTGCCCCCGAGGCTCTTACTACTGTCAATTAGATTGACCAGCGTTCCCTGGCACCACATATTGCTTGATGTGATGTCGTGTAGGCCTCCATACCAACGAGACAGCTGACTCTTGACACAGAAGCGCTTCAGGGTAGCATTTAAGGTAAAGAATTGATTGACACAGGTCCATGTCACTGAAAAGAAACCATTAGCCTGAAATCATGACTCAGATGAAAGGATTATAGATTGCAAAGGAGACCTAGCCTCGTCAGCACACGTACCTAGGATCGAAGCAATTTCGAACTACTTATCCTCCAAGGCCGACCCGAGCGTGAAATCTCGGACAATAGCAAGATTCTGGCATGAGGTCGGCGTTGCACTCTTCAGCCGCCTCCGCGAGTGGTCGAGAAACAGCTCCGCAATCACCAAAGCCGGCCTTACAGGCCCTGCATTCTTGGGGATATAGCCAGTCTTCTCCATGAGTAGCCCGAGTTTCTCCATTTGACTTGACGGGTTACCAGCGACTCTGGCAGCCGTGGGAGTTGCATTTGTGGTCGGGACAGCTTGCGCGCAACGACTAGGGAATGAAAAAGTATCTTGCTGACTAGTCGAGTCGAGGTAGATGGCTCCGGCGAGGATAGAGTTAGGTCAATTATGTCATCTGGTAGCTGTGGCCATGGCGAGGCTTCTCCTGTCTTTTTCGGTGTCTCATTCCGCTTTTGTTGCTAATCGTCGAGACTTCTTTCCTAGACGAGACGAGTCCGACCCAGCCCTGCCGCGTTTTGCGACACGTCACTTGCTTCTCTCCATGACCATCCTTGCATGCACCCAGGCCTTCTGGTTGGTGGCGCCCTGACTTTGAAGTCGATTCTGGACCGAATGCAGGGCGGTCTGACGACATGGCATCATCTAGGCTACGTTGATTGACAGTTAAAATAGATTTTGAGTGCGAATGGCATAGTTACACTGTCAGCTTCAAAGAAATGAACAAACGAGACTTTCAAGGGCAAGGGCACCTTTATACAAGTGCAGTCCTCGAAAGACAAAGTATTGCACTCTGCTGTACGTCTATCTGTATCTAAACTTGTTGGTTTGTCCCAAGTATTCCATGCAATCGTTGTCCAATGCTCGATCGAACTGTTATTTCTTTAGTATAAGTCGTAGTTCACTAGGGAATCTGCTGCTCGCCCCTGCTGAATAACGATATTCGTTCGCATTTATCTCCATGAGGTCACGTCGGCCTCCTTTCCTTGCCCACTTCCATGACGATTCACTGAACCGACAGCAGATATGGCCCCCTCCGCATTCTCATTCGTTGTCTCATTAGCCACAACTTCACTTGTTTTTCCGCACGCCTCGTTCAACCTCGAGATCCTGACTGTTAACAGTCTTGGTGTCGACATCACTCTGCAGTGCTCGCAAGTTGCTTACAATAGATGCAAAATAACTTTGCTCCTTTGAAGCATCGACTTGGCGAGTTTTGGGTAAATCAAAGTGATCTCTCACTAACCCTTCGTTTCGAGACATTGGCTCGAATGGTGGGATGCGATAGCGTTCGATAGCTGGTGGTATATCCTCTCTACCATCCACTTGGGAGCACCATTTCTGGACATCGATGTCCCTCAATGAGCCTTGACCAGACCAACACTCCAGCTTAGGGTACTTAACTTCATCTCCAAGGCTGAAACTGCTCCGGTGTCTACTAGTCATCGTATAATTGTGAGGCTCGGTACCGCTGCCTGGGTGTGGCTCACGCCATATGTCCATGATTCCTGTTCTGCTTCGTTTACCCTTCTGTGGCGTCGTGGACATGAACGTAACTTTTGTTCGCAAATTCATACTGTTGCTCTTGGCCTTGTTGAGCTGCTTATGGACACTGCGTGGTAGGATTTTGAGGCTGAGAGGTGTTGCAGGGCCAGCTCTGGGGGATGAATTAGCCACACCGATCGTTTTTGGTGACTCGACGGGCTGGAAGTCCTTGCTTTCAACGCTGTCTTGTAGTGTTGCAGCACCGTTTCGTTCTTCTCTGCTATGAGCCGGGAACCGGGACCAAATCCTGAAAAGGCCTTGAAGCGGTATGGAAGTACTCCTGGGGCGACAATCAATGATTGGTGGTCCTGTGGACATGAGTCTTTCACTTAAATCAAGGACGTTCTTTTTGGACTCTCTTTCCTGCTCTCTTAGGGTAGGGTTCCAAGATTTTGTTTCAACCAGGTGTGCAACTGCCAGGTTTTGATCGGTACCAGAAAGTGCCGTCATAGTTGTAGAAGATTGTTTGCCAGTCGGTTCGGCACTTCGTGCTCGGTAATGTTCCGCAGGTGAGCTGGAGAGGCTGGATCGTCGCTGAAGTGAGCTTGTATTGGTATTGGATTGTGTAGATCTTCGTCTGCCCTCTCGATCAAACTGAGGGGCACGGAGAAAGTTGCCTGGCGAGCTTCGATACGTTTCGTCCCGCATGTTTCTGAAAGCTCTTTCCCACACGCTTGCGATTGAATCATGGATCTCTTGCACGTGATCATTTGGACTACTTCTGGTGGTGGGAACACTCATGGGCAACTGGTCGTTTGGACTTGAGTGGGTCGGATACGACAGGGGGTTATTCTGATTTGGCCAAATTGGCGGGCAGTGAACCGAAAAAACAGAATGACTGATCTCAGAAAAATGTTCGTTCCGTTGATCTCGAAGACCTTGTTGGCTGGTCTCTGTGGCGCCGTTGTATCGTCGGTTCAATAAGGGCCCAAGGCTGATCTCACTCATGTCCTCAGCACTTGTTGTTGGCTCTTTGTCCTTTTTCAGGAATGCAGTCGGGCTGTGTGCGCCTGGCGATACCTTATTTCGGGGCAGGCTGATGCTTCGAGGCCGATTACCAAGCTCGCCCCACACATGCCAGCTGTCCTCGGAAGACCCGTTGCGCAAAGAAGGCCTTTGACCCGACACCACTTTCTCACTAACTGTTGAGACTTGATCTGTACTGACAGTGAACCGACGATGGGGAAGATTCACTGAGAAGGATCGTCCACCTACAGCCAGACTGTGTCGGTTGACTAGGGAGCTTCTTCTTGTGCTTGTAGGGCTAGCGGCAATGCTGGGCGAGCCATCGTCACTCTGATACACAGAACTTGCACCGTCCTTTGACTGCTCAATTCTTGAACCTGCCTCTCCTGACGTGGGAATACTGGTAACCGTCAACCAGGTCGATTTCGGTACTCTGCGGTCTGCATCAGGACCTTCAAAGAGACGCCGAGTCTGTGGGTCGGATGGTCGCCGATTGTGTTCAGATGTTATGAATTTGGGATATCGTGAAGCTGTTGACACTGTGCGTTGAGGCAATGCCATTCCATCCCTGGCAGCCGATGATCCCATCGATTCGTTGGTAGACGAGGCTGGTGACAAGATTGGCATCTGCGAAAAGCTAGCCAGTCTTTGCGAGATTCGCATATTGAAAAGATGGATTGAGTCTTCATCCGTTAGCTTCATTGGCTGATTGTCGGACTTGGCTGTGCTTAGTGGAAGCTCAACTGTGGGTGAGATGGCCGCATTCCCTTTTGCTTCTAGGACAGGTACTTCAGTCCTCACCCGTTCGGCCATTTCCGCCCGCGGAAGCTCGTCCGATGAAGCGAACTTGCGGATATAATTGATCAAAGCAGGATCGAGTTCTAGTACAAGGCTTGACCGCTTTTCCTCTCTGTGGTCATTGATTGTGTTTTGCTTGACACAACTTTGTACGCAGTCACCCAGCCTTTTCAATGCCTTGTGCATGACTTCATTTGTGTCTTTTTTTTCTGATGATCCAGAACGTGGTACCAACTCCAAGGTGTGCTCTTTCTCGCAACTCACCGGCTTACGCAATGCTCGCAGCTCCGGTGTCTCTGGCATCTTGATGGTGCCATTCGCAATACCTATACTGAGTCGTCTCAGAGCCTCTGATGGCGATTCATTCAAACTGCTCTCAAGTGCAGCCGTGAAGGAGGTCTTGGAGGGGGTTGTGGGAATCGGCAACGAGCGAGTTTTCTCAGGATCCAATTGAGCAGCCACCGGGACGCATGGTGATACTGCAAGCCAATCAGGCGACTTCACAGGGCTCACATTGCGATACTCTTTTTGGAGAATCGTGTCAATATCCAGTCCGCGGCCCGAGCCGGGCTTAAGAGTCCCAGTGTTGCTATGGAGGAGAGGAGTCTTGATTGTATGAGCGTCACTATCATAACCTCCCCGGCTCGCGTTTCTGGAGGTCAGTAGTTCCGTGAGACCGGTTGAAGAATGGCTGACCCCTAGTGCTTGATCGGCTTGTGGAGCAGGGACGCTGTTGATAGAACGTAGGCCAACACCTTCATCGTGCACATCCTGTCTCAAACTAACTCTGCTTAACTTGCTCTCTGAGAGTTTTTGCCGGATGTGTTCTCCTAGCCTTTCGATACGACTGGGCTGTTGTTTCTGAGAACTCTGTGATCTCGAGCCAATCTGGAAATCATGGTCAAGAGACGGCAGAGAGCCTTGCGGACGGTCCTGGGATTTAGCAGGTGTCTGGTAACCACGAATGGAGGAGGAAGAACCGAAGATATGATGCAGGGCCCTCGCGTCATCAGTGAGACAGTCGCTAGAGCCATGAGGTACAGCGGCAGGAGGTTGGGGCAGGGACAAGGCCGATGCACGCTTCTGCGAGGTATCAATGTGCTTTGGATCACGTCTGTTGTCTGTACATGAGAGAGGAATGCAACACAAGAGATGAGCTAAGTGTCTATGGAGAGTGTCCATGTCAAAAGCCACGGGTTTGCATAAGCTCAGCCTAGTCAAGCTGCCAGAAGAACAAATAACTAGGACACTTTACCAGTAGAACTGCCCAGTACATGGTAACTACTCTGAGTTTCTGTCACACCTGCCATGGTGAGCCAATCTTGCCACACTCTGCAAGAGAGTGGTAAGTAAGACAGCATATATAACAGTGGCAAGGGCACCTTCAATGACAGATATGGTAGAAGAAGGAGCAACCTGCCCAGGTTAGTCGCTCAGGCAATAATAAGCTCACCCACAGTCGTTCTGCATGGTGAGTGACTCAATATCTGCCCACAGTATGTATTGGATATTTTGACATTGCTGATTTGTTGTCCCGCAATGCCTCGCAGAGCTCTGTCAGATCTATGTTAGCCTCAAAGTCTGCCAAGCAAGCTGTGGGTTGCTCTGTGTTTCCATCTAGTGTCTCGAAGGCTTGGGGCGGATGTTTTGGGAAACTGGCTGGTATGTTCGCCATTATTTACTCGGTCGGCCTTCGGACAAAATGCCTCTGGCTGAAAGCTCTGGATTCCGGTCCATGATGAAGAGGCAGGGATAGCGTTTAATGGCCAAGCGAGGCTGCCAAGGTCAGTTGCATGGCGCTGTAGCGCCTAACGCCTGCAGCGGCCCAGAAACTCCAGAGCCCTGGACAGTAGCTTGTTGACCAACCAGAGGCGAAGTTATAACCGGACTTTGACCAAAGTGTAAAGTCCAAGCGAAGGTGCAGAATGGATTACAGGAGGATACTCTGGTTGCGCTGGAGGGTGTCGTTCTTTGGATCAATGCCAAGGATCACTTTAGGGAGAGCACGTGCAGAAGTCTTGACAAGTTTAGAAAGCTCAGGAATGATACCACTTAAGGGTGTGTTCATCTACTGGCACTATGGAAGTTACCCGAAGTACCTCGAAGCGGGGTCGCCAGACCGCGTCGTCCCATTCCTCATTTTGCCTAGTATATTGTTAGTTACGAGGTAAATTTCAATGTAATTCAATGAAGACTAGTTCATCTAGACGCGTCAAACAGTA
>QQXO01000147.1:17827-56829 GCA_003709845.1 Chaetothyriales sp. CBS 134916 | reverse complement strand
CGACGGTTGAGTCTCAATTGAGTGACAATTAAGAGAGAAATAGATTTATTTATTAACGGGACGCGCAATGGGAGACGTGTACTTACCGACCAATAAGAAGAGAGTATAGAAGAGGTTAGCACTGGTAGTAAGATTGGGGGAAACTGACCAATGAGAGCTAATTGCAGTCTATCTGCAGCAAATTTGTCGAATCGGGCGTCGATATAGGTATCGATATGGGGGTCGATTCGAGGGTATGCATCGATATAGGCTTCGATATAGACGTCGAGGGAGAGTGATAGGAAAATATGATCGATTGGAAGGGGAATAGATGTGGGATAGAGGCCGGGATCACGTGGGTCTTAGCGCTAGCATGTGTCGTGATTGATCGGTCGGTTGATCGGCGGGCTTGAAGATCGTCGAGATCGAGTCGAGAATCCAGACGGTCGGAGAGTGATATATAGAAATGAATGATTGAAATCGCGATCGAAATGGAGATATATCGAAAATCACGTCAAACTTGGCGCGGGCGTGTGTTGTGATCGATCGGCGGACGTCGTAATCATCGATATCGGGTCGAGAATCGGGGGGACGGGAGAGTGATTATATAGAAACGATGGATCAATACGGCGGTCGAAACGGAGGTATGGTCGATATCACGTGAGTCTTGGCACGGCCGTGTGTTGCGATGGGCGGGGCGTGTGTTGTGGTCGATCGACAAACGTCGCAATCGTCGATATCGGGTCGAGAATCGGGGGAGGGGAGAGTGATATATAGAAATGATCGATCGATATGGCGGTCGAAACGGAGGTATGGTCGATATCACGTGAGTCTTGGCACGGCCGTGTGTTGCGATGGGCGGGGCGTGTGTTGTGGTCGATCGACAAACGTCGCAATCGTCGATATCGGGTCGAGAATCGGGGGAGGGGAGAGTGATATATAGAAATGATCGATCGATATAGCGGTCGAAATCGAGGTATGGACCGAGTCTTGGCGAGAGGGAGTGTTGCAAAGTCACGTGAGGAGAATTATCGTGTGTTAGGATTTGATGGGGTAGCTGGAGCGGAAAAAGGTAGGGCCGATAGGATTCACGTGACCCGTGTTTTTATTTCTACCAATCGGATTGTCTCGGTTCACTATTGTATTATTATATAGATGAAAACACGTCTAATTCGCGCGTAATTTTTTAGCTTATCGCTCGCGATAAGTTAATCCAATTCAGGCCGCGGCTTTATCTGCTGCACTTCGAAAGCCGCTTCCTACACAACCCAGTTCTTCCCTCCACCATTCTATCGTATTCCTGACCTTGCGAACAAAGAGTCTTTGTTGGAAAGAATATTTGCCGGATGGGGAGGAGCAAGAAATGTGCTCCTGGAGAAGGATTTGGTATTCACATGGTTATGGTTTGACTACTACTCCGCGATAAGGGTCTAAGCTAATCATTTGTTCTGTCTCCTGACAACACTGTTTTCTGGAAACATGGCACCTATAGGACAATTGTCTGGCACAGCAGGACAACCGAGCGATAAAGGCTATTGGTGTGGATAGTTGGACTAAAGTCAAGGATGCCTCTCCACGGGGCCGAAACAAACAACTGCCTCGCAAGGGTGGGGAAAGCTGGAGTAAGCCTTGTAAGGCGTCCTGCTCACTTCAAACGCCTCTTCTTGCTGTCTCCAACCTCTCTAGGTTCGTAAGGACTCGTGTTCAGGCACTATGTTCATTGGGCTGGGCGCCGGCGACATATACACTGGCATTACACTCCTTTGCGACTCTCTACAAGCATTGTCCAATTCCAAACGGTCTCAAAAAGAGTACATCGATGCTGCGTATCAGCTCGAAACTTTGGAAATCTGCTTGAAGGTCGCCCAATGCAAGCTCTTGGACCTTGAATCGGGAGACTCCCGCGATGTTCTAGCCCGGGCAATAACTGAGTGCGCGAAGTGCATCAATGGCTACCAGAGTGAGATCAGCAAATATGAGAGTTACTTCCGCGAAGGCGGCGAGCACGGGAGCTTCCGTCGCAAGTGCTTGAAGGGGCTGAAGAAGATTCAATGGCTGTATGAGAAGGAGAAGACAGAAGCATTGTCCAAGATTATTGCGTCACATGTCCAGATCATCACCCTGGCTTGCAGTATCGGGTCGCTGTACGCCACCCCCCAAGTTCCTCATCGCGCGGGTCTACTTTACTCAATGCAAGATTCTCTGACAGCTGTACAGGCCGCAACGTAGCGAAGCGACAACAGCATCACCCCCACAGACAATCTTGTCAGAGGAACTGACAAAAGTCCTTCACCCTTCAAGTCGTATACCGGCATTCGCTCCAAGAAACCCTCGTTGGGATCTCGAGGCACGACTTGATATCTCGTCAATCACCTCAACAATGGCCCTCGAGAAGAGCAGGAAGCGAAATATCGCCGACGATCAACAGCGGGTGTTACTAATTAACAACTCTAGTGACATCATGTTCAACAGGAGAGTCGCTGTCTTTCGCCCGTATACGTCGTCGTCGTCTTCTACCTCGTCCAACGGCGTTTCAACTTCGGAAGCGAACTCACCACCTACCGGGCCGAAAGTGGAGGAACTTATTCGTCATAATGATGATGATAATGATGTAGGAGTAGTTGTAGTGACGCCACTGGCGACGCCAGCTCGTACGGACGAACTCTCCTCGCCTTCTTCGCACATGATGGACGAGGATGTCGTTTCCTCTGAGCGTCCTACGTTGTCACGGACAACCACTGCAACTACAGGAATCGTCAGCAGCAACGCGCCTCCAAGTGTCTTTTCAAGACGGCCTTCGGAGAGCACCTCCACATCCACCCCCCCCACCACATCCACTACATCCGCCTGTGCCTCAAACGCTAGCTTCTTGTCAGAACAACTCCGGGTGGTGGGCGCCTCGGCCACCACCACTCAGACGAACAACAACAATACGGCCATGATGGCCTGGGTTGATGGCCGCGGAGTCTGCCACAATCCCTCCTGCCAACAGCGGAGTTTCCTCCAAAAGAAGGCGTTTACCGTATACGCGCATCTCATGCATACACAGGCGACCACGGCAAATGCGAGTCGACAGAGGCGGCGGAAGGAGTCCGCGGCAGAGCCAACTCAATCAAGGCCAAAGCCCACGTGCGAACACAGCCTGTTGTTTCACCAGGCGGGTGCTCATGGAATCAAATGAAAGAACGAGAGCTCTGGATGCTTATGATTGGCGATTTGGGCAAAATTCAGACAGCTTGGCTCTGAAATTTCAAGCCACATGGCTCTGCCTATGTTGGATGGGGCCAAACTGGCTGCCGGCGGCCAAACTTGGGGGAGGGGAACCAAAATGGAAAAGAACTCGCAGTGAACAGGATTAAGGAGAAAGAAACACGCTCGAGTGCAATTCCAGCACCGGATAGGTAGTCCATACACAAAGCGTCTCTGGCCATGGTTGGATGGGTCCCGCCATCCCGTACCAGTACTGCACAAACATTGCAGGATCGAAAACTAAAAAGCAAATGCAAAGCCAAAAAGTAGCCCATACCAGGAGTTCATTTCTCGTTTCCCCCCCCCCCATACGCTAAAAAGAATCTTCATTAAGATAATTGATTGCATCATCAGCACGACTCCATTTTCGCGTCATCATTATCATCTGGTTTCAATTACTAACTGTAACACCCTTATCCTTGGTCAAGTGCATCCACCCGAGCATGTCAAACTTGTCCTTGCCAATCGGACTCGCCCCAGGCTTCATCTGCTCCCGAGGCTCGAGAATCAGACTGCGCCGGTAGTGATTCTGAAAGTTCTTCTCACCCGCCGATCGTACTCGAATAAGCTGATCTTGCATCCACGTCTGCAGCTCCGACACTTCGGTCAACCGATAGGGAATCTGGAAGCGCTGCAGGTCGGAGATAATCTTGGCTGTTTTGGTGTGCTTATCTAGGTTGATAACTTCGATCGATCCGGATTCTTGACTTAGCTGTCGCTTCGCCGGATTGCCGTGATCGACAAAGGTGAGGTCAGTCAGGTAGACACCCAAGAAAGGTAGGCAAGGCGGAACCTGGTTCTGCAGAAGCTGTCGCAGAGTCGAATAATTGCGCGAGATATCGCACACTTTTCGCAGCTCGTCAAACTGGTTCTTGTTCTTCTGCGGCACGGCATCCCAGGTCTTGAGCATGCGCTTGATATTGGTCGAGTCTAGCGAGCAGACAATGGCCCACACTGTGTCGTAGTTACGCAGCTCCAAACATTTGTTTGCAATCTTGATCCATTGCTTGATAATGGCCGCTCGCTTCTTGGGCTCTTCGAGTTGGAGGATAGAGTCAGCGACCAGGTTGGACAGATCGGTCGATAGCGTCGACATGGCTCGGACATTGACAGCTAATGAACTCGATTGCTTCGTCCACTCCGTCGCCAAAAGCTCCTCCGGCAAGATCGAGCAGAAAATTTGTGACGTCTTCAATGTAATTTGGCGGGCCAGCTCAAGCGGATCGAAATCGAGAATGCCGACATTAGCACCACCCATCTTCCAGGTTCGCAGGGCCGTCAGCTGACTCTTCGACAGCACCGGTGGCGGCAGTTGCGTATCATTACTAACATAAGATGCCCAAGACGTGCTGGTCTTGCCAATAGCTGACACGACGCGTGGCACAGCGGGTGCATGTGTCGAGCCGACAACTTCTGCAAGCTCTAGCAGTCGTTTGCCCGCCGTGTTCAAAACAGGCATGAGCTCTTCCTTGGCAAAGGCAACAATGGCAGGCAACGCAACATCATCACAGTCATGCCTCCAATGTAGTTCAAGCCAACCTTTGAATGCATTGTACACTCGCAAACGAACTGGTCCCGCAAGCCTCGGCGACTCGCCGGCATACTTGAAGCGAAATACCAGCGCTTCGACAAACTCAATAGGCTTGGCAAAGAGCCGGAAGGTAAGGTAGACGGTCGACACGAAGAGGCCGTCCGGAGTCGAATCGTGTGCGGTGAGCCGCTCTACTACAGCGTTTAGAGAGCCACCAACAATTGTGCCGTCTCGGTTGAAGAGCAGTTCGTGCGCAAATGTCTTTTCGAGCACTGCTTCTTCGCCCTCTTCTTCCTCTTTGACGGCATCGGAACCCTGGGCCAATGATTCTCGAGATGCAAATCGTCGGCACACTGATTCGGTAAAAGATGTGACTCTGGTCGACGCTATTGACAGATCACTAGGATCCGGCGTACCGACGGATGAGTCGAATGTGCTATCGCTGCTCGTGCTATGAATGACGGCGCGGGCCATTGACTTGTGGCGCAGATGGCCTACAGGAGCTACAACTTCGCCTGAAGCGGGTCTGTCGACCAGGGGAGAGTGTAGGGTGGCCTGTGAACTAGCTGACTGGACGAGGGAGTGCATGTCGTCAGTAGGCGTTGGAGGCAGCGGGCTATTCTTTCTGTCTCTCATGGCGGGAGATTCGCCACTCTGCGAAAGTGGGATGTCGGGTAGACTCTTGCCTACTACAGGTGGTCGCGGTGTTAAGTGTTCGCGGTGAGCATGTGTCGTAAAGTCCACGGTAGGCGATAGGCGAAAGGCAGAGTCCGAGCTACAATCGGAAGCATCGTCATTATCGGAATCACTGCTGCGATAGTCTTGAATCGGGCTGATTTCAAAATCGCCTCCGTCTTCTAGAAGCGTCTTGGTGCGGGCGACACACCGGCCAGCAACACTGACGCAGTTGGTAGCCGCTTCAACTAGCCGTTGACTTTGTTCCGGCAGATAGGCCAGTTCGTCATCTGATGAGTTTAATGGCCGGAAGACTTCTCTGGCTGCTAGATACAGCTCGGTGATGGCGTCGTACATGCTGTCCTTGCACTCGACCAGAGCCGGTAAGGGCTTGATTTCTCGATCGATGACCATCTCAATAACCGCCAGCAGCTGGCGACATGACTTGACGGCCTGTTGGGTGGTGAGCAGAAGTTCGGATGAAGATCTTGATTGCATATGCGTTCCCAGAAAGGAAGCCAGAACACCTAAAAAGGCGTCATAACACTGATTGACTTGGGCGGACGCGAGTTTGACATTGGCGTCGGCCGTTGCCCTGGCAGAATAGGACATGCGGTGGGTCGTCGACGTGCGTTTGTTATCTGTCGGCGTCGACTGCGATTGCGACCGAAGCGGATCGGACGGGTAACGCGCGGTTGATCCGGTGTGCCGGTTGCTGGAAGGTGTGCTGGGTATCTTGGTCAAAGTTGCGGTTTCTGACAGGATTGAGGCGTCTGTGGCGGCGTCTGTGGCGTGCAGAACAAAATCCATGGGATCGGGCGCCTGCAGGCCTTGTATCAAGGTCATCTCTTCGGCCCAGACATCATGGAGCTTGACTGCTCGGTTGACGATCTTGAAGGCGTGTAGCAACAGCTCATCAAGGTAATGGTCGAGATCGACAAGCATGGAGGGCGGGACAATGAGCTGCAGCTGCTTGCCCGCCTTCACCAGCGACGACAGGTCTGAGAGCACTCCCTTTCTGGTACGCCGAATAGCATCGTGCTGGCACACATTAGGCGAGTCTCGTGTTAGGCAGTCGCACCGTTCCAGCAGGTAGCGAACGCCGGCGACGAGGCCGCGCATATAATCTTTGGTCTGGAAGATAGCCAAGTTGGACTCACTGCCCATGCGCACAATGTCCCAGAAGTCGGTCAATGAACGCAGTAACGGCCGCATGGCTGCGTAGTCATAGGCCTCACAGTAGTTAGTCGGCAACCAGCCCCTTTCGCCCGTCTCGAGCAAGGTGCCGTCGGCCCAACCATTGGTGTGGACGGAATGGATGAGAATGATATCGCCGGCGTTGAGCGGTAGAGTCACCGTCGTAGGTGACACTGTAGGCGTGGGTTCAAAGGGGTACACTGCCCGGAGATAGTTGTGGAAGCGTGCCCTCGGGAGAGCGAGCGAGCCGAGAGAGGAGCCATCCTGGGCCAAGATAGTGTCGGCCGTCTCACCGAGAGCTCCTGTGGGATCCGAGGGTTTCCGGATCTGGAGGGGGGCGATGGAGATACTGGTGTTGTTGTGTCGTTGCATGCTCAATTGGTCGGTCTGTTCTGTGTCGTCCTCAGGACATGGTTGATGCACTGTTCCTACAGAGTGCCGAGAAAAGAGTAAACTGGCTGTGCCTAGGTCTATGTCCGTGTGTGAGAGTATGTCGGTGTCGGTGTCTGTGTGTTAGGAGTCAAATTGGAATGGAATGCTTCAGCAACAACCCAGGTCGAAATGGACATGGGCGTGATCTCTGACCATCCGATCGTCGTCACTGCTTCATCCAGCGAGGGTTGGCTTTCCAGCCTGTGCTCTCGCACAACACGACGACACTGGCGATACCCCTTTGATAATGAAGGAATGGCCAACGCGCCAAGCAGACCGATTAGTGGAAAGTAGTTGGTAGTCACGCCCGCCACAGCGCACTGACAGGAGCAAGGACCAGGCAGATGCGGAAGGAGGTGGGCGAAGGGGGGGGATGAATGAGTGACTGAGGTCAGGTGGTGTGTGAGACTTTTGCAGGGCTTGCCTGCCAAACACACTCAAGTAAGAAAAACGGCAAGAGCAGCGTTGGCTATGTCTTTCGAACGATGGTGAGTATGGTCTGTACAAAAAAGTCGCGTCGAAGCAGTGTAGATAGATGCAGCAGAAAGTTGGAGTACGAGAGGACTGCGGATGCGCTTCAAGAAGCGACAAATTTTAGACACGCGAGATATCCACAACACCCTAGCCGAGGACGCCGCTGACTTCGCGCTGGCGGCTAACTCGAAAAGACCAAAACAACAGGGGGTTGTGCGTCGCAACTCGTGGCCGCGACTCGAAAGCTTCGTGTTATCCTGAGCCCTAGCGCGTTAGCTGGGAGGATTAGTGGGGGGCCGAGGAACCAGGGTTTGACGCCGTCGACCACGAGACAAGAATCAGAAGCCGAGCCTTTAGGGCTCGGCTCACCACCATCCGCGTTGAATTACAGACAGGCTGGTTGGTGCTGTCTTACTCGAGCCAGTCAATGCCTTGATCGTCGCGGTTTCATCACACCTGATCGTTGATCGTGCAACCGTCATGCTCACAAGACAACAAGAAAAACAATTGATCGTAGCCGTGTATGACAATACGGAGTACAACAAGAACCGAGCACACTATCTTTGTCGGGGCCGCTTAAACCAACTACATTGACATTCCGCCAGCCTGGGCCAGTTAGCTGTCAGCCGGCGTCAACGGAGAATTCCCCCCCTTCCGAGCCGTCGAAACCCATCTCCCGCCGCGCGACCGTTGGCTTTCGCTAGAGCACTGGGACCTCTTCCCCGGACCCTATTTCACAAATTTCCTTCAGGGGCCAGTGCCTATAGGGATTGCCGATCCCAGCAGTCTTTGGCACAGGCACAGCCAAGGCACAGGCACAGGCACAGGTACAGGCACAGGCACAGGCACCACGCACAATTAGCTCAGCTCAACTCACGCATGCATGCAGGCTCTGGCTTGCCGGAGAAAGGACCGAAGATGGAAAAGAGACAAGATCGAAGGGATATCCTTGGAATTTTCCCGTCCCAACGAGATTTATTACAGGCATCATATCAAGCCAGCACAGGTTGCATTCACAGATCAGGGCCCAGACTAACTGCTTCAAAGGGAAATATCAGCAAGCTCTACTATGTTTAATTTAACCCTAAGTACCGAATCAAAGCTAACACAAAAACAAAATAAAGTGGCGACGATATTGTACCTGGTAGATCTGTGTGAGTAGTAATAAGTGATTGGCGCAACCGCGTCTTGATAGGCCAGCTACTGCTTAAATCCCTCCTTATCTCATCAAGTAACTTTGGTGGAGGAGAGACAGTAATTTATTAGCGGATCAACAGTGGCGACTGTTCCGCCCGAACAAGCCCTCTCTTTCAATAATAATGACGAAGCGATGGACCGACCGACCACTTTGAGCCTTGGATTGGTTCCTTCGCTCGGTTCTTTATTTCAACTCAGAGCATCCAATCACACTTGGTGTATTATTATTATTATTCTTGTTCGAAGCGAAAAAATCACGTAGGATTGCAGATTTTGTAGATTCATAGGTTATACAGTAGTAAGTAATACTGGTATTGTCGTAGTCAACAGCCGAGCACGAGGATTATCAGTTACTGCGCCTCCTCCTTTTTGGTTTCTCTCCTCTCCACTGACTTGTACCACCATTACTGTATTTTATTCTTTACACTAACTACAGTAGTGTTGAGTTGAACAGTGCTCACACTACAGCATTTATTGGCCTATAAGAAATCGCGCCATTACTGTTAAAATGGTGTTTCATCTTCGACTAGTTACGGGAGCCACAGTAGGACGGGCCAGAAGTGACCGTAGAGCTGTAAGAGCCTTTAAGGGCAACAAGCAAAGGCCCTAGTTGGCGGGTGGGGAGACGGCCTGGGCATGGGCTTATTACAGTATTAGGCTTGGCTGACCGGGAAGCGTCTCCAAAAGCTTATCGTGGTTTTTTTCCTTTCTCCCGAGTCGCAACCTGAGTCAGAAAAAGCCTTCTTCTGGACGATCAACAAAGTACAAGTGCACCCACAACACAGTACGTGCGTGTCTTCCTTTCCCCCGAATAATACATTAGTCCAACAGGCCGAACGACTCAATAGTTCAACGGTCTAGTCTAGAATCTGAGCGGTAAAGTACTGTAGCACTGTGTTGGACCATAGTACTGTAGCAGAAGTACTATTAAACAGTACTGTAGTACGGTAACATAATGATCGATAACCAATAATACCGTACGGTAGTTGAGCAAGGAACAGTGGACGGCAGTTACGTTAGTACAGTAGTCAGCTTGGTGTGATCAATAGTCAAAAGTCGAGCATGGAACAATGCTGTAACAGTGTCTAGCACAAAAAGCCTTTTGGGACTAGCCAGTAAGTTAACTCTTCCCAACTAGGCAACTTGCTGAATCGATAAGGCTGTTTTGAGCCCATCTTTCTACAGTACCAGAAGTACTGTACTGTGATCGATGTCACTAATAACAATACTATTAATTTTTATCATCATCATTATTGCTTCGCTAAAATTCGCTTAAGCGCTACAGTCAGTAATTTCTTCTGAAAATCACTAAGAATGGGAACGGGAACGGCAACGGGAACGGCAACGGCAACGGCTGCGCCAGGGTTCGCGACACACAGGGGGAGTGATGAGTGAGAGAGAGGGGTCAAAAAGACGGGCCGATAGGATGATAGGCAGTTTCCATCTTATACTGTAATAAAACTCTGCCCACGCACTTGCAGTATTGTTCTTATTAATTTGAAGTTTGCAGGGTCGTGCTTACTGTTCAGTGAGTGAGTACTCGGTAGAAATACAGGAGAAACCCGAGCTGAGTCAAAAAAAAAACAGAAGTGGACAATCGGAGAAGAAGTGCAGTGCATGGCCACAATCGACGTGTTGGTGGGCAGGTTTCATCCCTTTTTGGGAGTGTTCGCGATAAAGGGCACTGGGCTTTGCAGGGACATTCCTAGCTCCGGAAAGCTGACCAGGGGCTCCGACACCATGGGCATGGGTGGGGATGGTTTGGTTGGTGGTGTTGGGGTCTGGGGGTGAGAATGTGATTGAGCACGTGGATTTGCGAACTGTGGATTGGACTACTCGGAGACTAGGGACGTTCCTGTGAGATATCACACCTAATAGTAATGCAAGCTCTCTGCGCGTGATTTGGACGCGCGTTGATCTTGATACGACCCTGGTTGAGAAATATAGGTAAAATGCCCATGACCTTGAGTGACTACCACTGTATTACATAGATATATGTATATTTGATTGCGACAAATCTCTGTGCACTAGCAGGGAGCGCAAAGGACGAGGAAGGAGAGGGAAGGCTGATGGCGTCAGTTCATCTTTCCGTCATCTTCCCACACAACAAAGTTGGTCCGATCCCACTCGTAGTCAAAGAACGTCAATCATCATCACCATCGTTATCATTCATTGTCTCCGCACATGACTGTCCCATCTGCCTTCATCACTTCATACATAGGTGAAAAGAAAAAAGGGTGCTGCCAAGGGCTGTCTGTCAAGGATCAGATAGTCATGCAAACTGCATCGGGCTCGGTCTGAACGCGGCCGGGGCTCGGAGGACTGCGTTTTCAGGAGCGCTCTCCTGAACGATTGCACCCGGCTGCACTGTCACACCATTCTCCAGGCGCACGTCTGGGTAAATGATGGCGTTGTCGCCAATGATGACGCCGGCACCGATGTAGACTTCCTTGGCGATCCAGAGGCCTTGTGACCCTTTGCGGTCGATGAGGTCCTCACACGGCATGCTGGTGATGATCTTGACATTGGCCCCGATTGACGTGCGTGGTCCGATCTCGACCTTGGCCGAGTCGTCGATGCTCGTGTTCTCGCCAATGTACACTGAATCCATCATCACCAGGTTGTACCCATATGAACAGTGGAATGGAGGCTCGATCCTGACTCGGTGACTCAACGTGCCCCGGCGATCAGGCATACTTTTGAAGTGATGGCTGTCGTCGCTGCGAGGGTCGAAGACCTTGTCCAGCATGCGACGAGCCTGTTCGTCGTCCATGCCACTGCCAGCTTCACACGCGGCATTGTACCGTGCCAGTGCTTTCCTGCATCGCTTTCGGTCGTCGACGAGCGTTGGATCCAGCTTGTTGTACTGTACCAGCCGGTTCATCTTTGATCGCTCGACGTCTTCGCCGAAGAAGGACTTTGAGACTCCTCGCTTAGGATCGTAGGCCGCGGATGACATCCTACTGTGGGCCTGGGTGCGTGAGTATTCGGACGACGCTGAGGGCGGCGCGTACGAAGGACGATACTCGGGTTGGGGAGGATAGTACGATGACTGCGACGGTGGCGGCGGCGGCGGCTGAGCGACTGCTGGCTGGGTAGCAGGATGGGCAGGATACTGCTGGGAAGGTTGGGCAACGGGAGGAGGAGCTCCCTGCTGGGGTGGAGGGTAAGAGGCAGAAGGAGGGCCTTGGTTCCCACTTCCTTGTGTTGTCGGTCGAGGCATCTCTCTAGCCGGTGTGCTCGTGTGAGAGGAGTGACCGGGCTCCGAGACTGATGGGTGGGCTTCCTTTGGGTAATGTGTCTGGCTTTGTTGTGGTGGCCATGGCTGGCCAGGGTAAGGTGGCCGACCACGGGGCTCTGTAGCGGTCGCGTACGGATGGCTTGACCGCTCATGGTCGTCACCTGACGGTCTAGTCTGGCCATTTTCGTACGGACGCCGTCCATCTGGTGAGGGATTTGGGCCTCCTACGGGTGCGTGCACGTCGCTTTGGCTTTCTTTGGACTGTAGCGGGACAGGAGTCCTGCCCGAGAGCGCCCACATCCCAGAAGGCTTAGCGGTGGTGTAGCCTTCGCACGTGAAGCCTCCTCGCAAACAGTTATAGCCTGGGTCAAGATTAGCTGCTGTGATGGCAAGACAACTAGTTGCACTAACATTCGGGCCGGCCCTCATCACACTTCTTCTTTCGGCGACGACACGTCATGCAGCCACTCTTGGTTCGATTGGCAAACGTGCGCTTCCTCTTCTTGGCTTGGCCGTTGACCTCCTGCTCATACGCGGGTGCGGGTTTGGAAGCTGAGACGTCCCATGACCGCTCATGCACGCCGTTGGGCTGAGTCCTGGTGACTGACGAAGGTTGGGCATGCGCCTCAGGAGAGGTCCAGTTACTATGCGTCGTACCAATTTGGCCAGTTGAAACGTAGGCCGGGACATGGTCATGATCAAGAACACGCAAGGCCCGGTCGGCCATGTGTTGTGACTGATCAGTTCTCCGAGGCGGAGTGTAGTCATATTGGCGATGAGGTGAGGGCCGTTCATTAGAGTCGTCCGAGCGCTTTCGCTTATGGGGCGAATCTAGACTATTTGCGGGTGGAAAGGTGCTTGATGGGGTGTGAGAGGTGGCAGTGTTGATCTCTTCATTCGGAGAGGACCTCTCACTGGATGCCGAGCTGTCTGTGCTTAGGTCAGCGTTCGAAAGCCGGCACCATCACAAACAGAGAGCGACTACCTGTAACTCTCTCAGTGGTCTTGACCACGATGGTATGGAGAACATCATGATCTTGGGGGGAGGGAGACTCTCTGGCAGGACCATGGCTGAGAGATGCGATCTCTACAGCCATCCTGGGCTAAAGAGAGATCTGGAGATGGGAGAAGTTGCTCGGCCGAGCAGGCACAAATGGTCAGGTCGACGCGAGGGCGTGAGATGGGTACAAGAAGATGCAAATAGTGCCTGGCGGTGGGGGGATAAGTAGGTGATGGTGTTAGTGGTGGACGTGAAATTGTCGCTGATCTTCAGAAACGACGTCAGGGGCTCAGGTCCAAGAGGGGGCACAGGTCCAAGGCGGGTGCAAGCGAAAAGGAGTTTCACAGTAGAGGTCTGTCCAGCAACAGACAAATGGTAGGACGGCGCGGTGATCGTAACGGTCAGTGGGCGCTTAATTTGGGCGGCTCCCAAGAGCAAGCAAGAGTAAGCGCTCGGATTGCGTCAGAAGATAGGTCGGGCAGAGCGCCAGAGCCAGGCTGGGGGAGCAAACCAGGGGAAGGTGAGACGAGAAGGGAAGAGTGTTGAAATGCCAGTGGCCTGGTCTGGCGACTTGGCTGTTGTCCTGGGTCTCGAGGACGGAATCGACCGACCAAAGGGGGGTTATGTCATCGGGCGGGTGGTTAAGCGCAGAAGAGCGCGGAAGCGGTCCAGACAGACGGGATGAAGTTGGAAGACGGAGCCTGCAAACGGGTTTGATAGAACAGCGGAATCAGCGCACCTTGGACGGAAGGAGCTGGTTATTGAGCATATGTGGGTGATTTGCCCACGATAGTAGAACTGGCCGAAGGGAAGAACGGGGAAAGAAGAGATTCGAGGGCACGGGCAGGGTGGGCAGGTCGGCAATTAGTTAAGAGAGTTAGAGTTGGATGGTCGCTTGGGTAGAAAGGTCGTAGGCGCGTGCCGCCTGAGCCCACCGCTGCTTGGGAGCCTAAGTCGCGGTATGATTTGTCCAAGTCTGATTACGTAGCCGGACCTTGGGCCTTGAGCGGGCCTAGCATGCCTCCGCTCAGGCGGCAATTGTGTCAGGGCCACAGGCGAATCAGCGGCCGTCGGCCCTTTTGTCTCACACAAGACGCTTCGCTTTGGAAAAGGAATGCGCCGGCGGCTATTTGAAGGGCTGCAGTCCCAAGTTGTGCTGGGTTTGACACAGCCGCCCCCAGTGGTGGGGAGGCCAAGCCAATGTGACTAACGTGGAGTGCCAGCAAAGAGGTGCATGAGGATGCCAGCTCGGCCGACTTGGTCGATCCTTGCGTGCATCCTACCAAGGGGGTTCGTCAAATGTCGCTTAGGCCGAATGTCGCTTAGAATGAGATCGAATTTCTGTTTGGCAAAGCGCGCTTACAGGCGCGTGCGCGGCTAGCGGGGCCAGCTCAGGATAGGTGCAGAAGCCCGTTCTCACAAGCTTTTTTGAGAGGGGTGTGTTGGGATGGATGGCCTAGCCACCACACACACCTTGCATCCGCGCACCCCAATCTGCGCTGCTACTGTACTACTACGGGTGCAGGACCCGGCCACACAAGCCTTTCACGTGTCATTTCTATGAAAACATCTCGAGGTCTAGGTCGTCCAGGTTGCCCATCTCATTCTGTAAGCCGTAGAAGTCGTCAATGTTGAGTCCGGATGGGTCGACCTGCTCCATGCTGCTCATTGCAGCAGATTCATTGAGGACTTGGTCAATGTCGTCCATGGATTGATCGACGTTTGCCTGCACGTCTTGGGTAGAGGCTGGTTGCACGTCCATGTTGGCGGCAACGGCGTCGATGTTGCTCAGCTGAAGTGTTGCGAATTGGTCAATGCCCAGGTCTTGGACCATGAGCACGCTCGCGTAGGCCTCGACTCGACGGTGGAGATGGACAATGGCCTCGGCAACGAGAGCCTGGTTCCTCTTGAGCAGGGGCCCGATTGTGGCAGCCTTGAGCTTGAGCAAATCACGTGCCTGGCGATCGACAAGGCAAATCAGGGTCGAACAAACATCCAATGCAGTCAAGAAGTCTGCAGTGCCAGAAAAGCGGATGGGGATGTCGAAGATGGACTTTAGGGCGACATCGACGCCACAGTTCTGAACAAGGCCCTCGAAGTTGGCTGAAAGATTGGCGTCTGTGGCAAGATTGGAGATGGCGGAGGCAATATCTTTTGAAAAAGTCACTACGCCCGAAGAGGAAGGGCCTTGGAAAGTGAAATGAGCAAGAGACTCAGTCATGCTCATAATAGTCTGATGGATGCTTTTGGCATCGGCATTTTCTGGACTCTTGGTGAGGACTAGAAGGATTGATGAGGTCGCAGTGGCATTGGCGCAGGTACTAATCCACGACATGGCCGAGACGAGTGAAGGCAGCAAGAAGGGTTCAAGTAGGAATTCTAGGCCGCCTTTCAAGCTGTCAGGCCCGAGTTTGCCGCATTGCAGGGCGAGCAGGCTTTGGCTAAGGAGGGTGGGAATGAATAAGTAGAAGTCCTGAGGACTGCACGAAGTGGTAAGCTCATCGTGAAGGCTCTCAACCACGTAGAGCGCGTTGATCCACTCGCCCAGATGTTTCTGAGAGTCCTGTGAAAGGTCACGCAGAGCCATTTCAGTGCCTTCGTGGTCAAGATAGCGGGACACGAAGCCAGTCGAATTCGTGATGCCCATGTCAGACTTGGTTAGGGATAGTCGCCTTCGGGCCACGAGGAGAAGCAGCAGGATGGCGCCGAATTCGTCGTACAAGGGCTGAGATTCGCCTAGACTGTCAGAAGGATAGAGGGCGTCCGAGAGCGGAGCGGCCTACCTTGGATCTCGTCCCATCGCCACTCGTCCAAAAGCGAGCAAAGCGGAGACAGCCAATACGATGGGCGGATGAATAGGGACAGTGCATTGACGGCTTCGGGCTTGCGGATCATGGCATGAGCAAGATCCTTCAAATGGGGTGTCTCCTTGTTCTGCGAGTAGGTCAAGATGATTTCGACGATTGCTTGAGCGATAGCAGCCGCGCTGCCGTCGGTATGCGTAAGCTGCTCGATAAGCTGGCTTGGACGTGTGTGTCCATTGTTGACCTGGGCCACGACGTCGTCCTTGGTTTGAAGACTCTTTGACCCGGCCGCGATGGCCGCGCTGGCCGCGCTGTCTCCGACGAGCTCATCCCTCTTGGCTTCGGACATGAGGCCGACCAAGGAGCACACATGAAGAAATCGTCGCACGCAAGGCTGCAGATCGGCCGAGGACAGCAGCTCCGAAGCCAGGTCGGGCCAGACTTCCAAGATGGCTTGTTCAGAGGTGAAGGTGGCGAATGGGTTGGAAGCGATGGACGAGAGGATTGGGGGTAGCTTGTTGCGCATGAAGATTTGAGTGTGGTCGAAAAAGGGCTGGCCGAGGTGGCAAGACTTGTTGAGGAGGTGGAAGGAAGCAAAGAGCAGGTCGACGAACATGCCATGGTAGTTTTGACAGTGGCGGCCTTCGAGGAAGTTGAAGAGGGTGGTGTCGTCGACAGTGGTGCCGGTGAAGAGCAAGGCCTCGAGGTAGATCAGCGTGGCCGCCCTGGAGCCGACCATCTGCGGCTCCGAGATGCTTGCCTGGAACTGCAGAGCCTGCAGATCTGGATGCTGGGATGAGTCGGCCTGGTCGGCGGCTGACTGGCTAAGCATGGCAATGTGCTTTTGGATCACGCCCAGGCGCTCCATCAACTGGGCAGAGATGGCCGGGAACAGACCAATGGCCAGGTCGATGGCGTGGCCGACGGCTTCGACAACGTTGGACGTCATTTCCTTTCCATCATCGGAAGACTTCTTGTTGGAGAGGAGGGCAATGCCTGGGCTGGTGGCCGACAGCGTGGTGAGCAAGGAGGCACAGGCCTCAGACAGCTGGTTGACAGAGGGATCGACGCCATTGGCCTCGTTGTTGATGCAGCCGGCTATTGCAGTCAGCCACCTGGACGACAGGACGAGGCACTGCTCAGTTTCGTGCGCAGAGAGGGCCAGGCGGGGAGAGAGGAGGGCGACGGCGATGGCTTGTAGGCTGCTGACATCGGACGCAGGCGCTCGCTTGGGTACTGAGCCGTTCCATCGTGTGATGAGGACGAGCAAGGCGTCAGAACAGCTGATGACTTGGGCGAGCAGAAGGGCTTCGAGGTAGCGGGGCGGCAATGGATCGCCTGGTGGGCACAGTGACTGGCGGGCATCGAGGAGGGTGCGGAAGAGGGGCTTGCCATTGCTATTTCCATTGCTATTGCCATTGCTATTGCCATTGCTACCGCCATTGCTACTGCTATTGCTGTTGCCATTGTTATCGCTGTTGCCATTGGTGTTGGCATTGTCCTTGCTGTTGGTATTGCCATTGGTATTGGTATTGTCATTGGTATTAGGATCGCTATTGCTCTTGCCATTGTTATTGCTCTTGCCATTGTTATTGCTCTTGCCATTGTTATTGCTCTTGCCATTGTTATTGCTCTTGCCATTGCTCTTGCCATTGCGATTGCTCTTGCCATTGCGATTGCTCTTGCCATTGCTATTGCTGTTGCTATTGCTGTGCTGTTTCTGCTGCAGCAGACGAACGACTTCATCGGGAGAGACACGGCGCACGAGGCACTGGCGCAGGAGCGAGGCCAAGGGCAAGGGCGCCACAGCCATGGTCTGTGGGCGTGTGGAGAGGTGATGGACAGCAGCGAGCAATTATTAGGCCGAGGCCGGCATTGTGACAGTGTTCATCACAACACGAATGCGTGCCAGTCACACCAAGTCACATTTGATCCTCTGGCGTTGTATGATATGATTAGCTGTGGTCATTGCTAGCCGTGTGGTTCATGAAGCGTGGTGATGCAGTTATTATTATTCTATATTATTAATGATGGCGGCGCGAGATATGATGAAGCACTGAGGATCTAAAGATTGAAATACAAATTCTTCCATTAGTCTGGCCTACTTTTGCGCAACAAGCAGTCACCGTTTCAGATCCGAAACTGCCATCCCATGCAAGCAGTCTCGTTGACAGCAGCCGCTGCTCCCTACAGCTGGACTGCCCAAAACGCTCTACCTCCACACACGCCCAGAGTGCCGATGCTTCCATTATTGGCCTGCTTGCCGCCGCCGGCTAGGCCGGGAGCCCAGGACAGGTTGGAGACTTCATAGCCACATTCCCACACAGCACTGGGCCGGCGCTCCTGCGCTGATGCTGGGCCGGCAACGGCGCCGCCGCCTTGGACCGGTGCGGCCGCTTGGCCCGGCACAGTAGCGGCAATGGTGGAGGTTGTGGCGGCGCCAGTCGAGTTGACGAGATCCCAAAGCAGGACAAGGCAGTCGTCGGCGCCACTGGCCAGGACGCCTCGCTGTGTGGTCGACCACTCGATACAGTTGACCGGGGCAGCGTGTCCACGCAGTTCCAAGAGGGCCTGGCCAGGCTGTCGCACGTCGAGCACCCGGATGAGACTGCTGTCGGAAGAGAAGGTGGCCAGGAGGTGGGCGTCAAAGGGCGAGGCCGCGATGCGAAGAAGCGGCGGTGGGTACGACAGCGCAGACGAGGCTGGGCCGCCGCGGGTGGGCGAAGCCGATGACGGCGACGAGGCCAAGTTTCCTGTGGCAGACCGTTTGTTAAACAAGACTAGACTAGACTAGATGGAAAGGGCCGATGCCATGTACAGCTTACCTGATTTGCCTGATTTGTCTGCCTTCTCCGACGGCTCGTAGATGATGGTCGAGTGTTCGAGCGAGCGCAGGTCGAACATGCGCACGGAGCCGTCAGCACCGCAAGACACAAAGACATCGACGCTGTTGGCGCAGAAGCGCACGTCGTAGACTTCTTTGTCGTGCGCGATCAGCTGCGTCTTTGCCGTCAGGGTGGGGATGTCCCAGATGGTGCAGGTGGTGTCGATGGATGAAGTGATGATCAGCGACGGCTGGACCACGTTCCAGTCCAGAGACGTGATGGGCGCCGTGTGTTCGGGCGATTTTGAGTTGGACAGCAGGGCCAAGGGCGCTAGCTTTTGCAGCGGCTGAGCGGCCGACCTTTGGCTGAGGTTGGTGCCGTAAACGGCCGCGGCCGGTTCGGCCGGCAGCGACCAGAGCCGGAGGTGGTCGCCAGACGTGGCCAGCAGGTCGGTCGACTGCTTGTTGGACGATGGCGGCTCCCACAGGATGCGCGTGACTGGGTAGGCATGGGTGGCTTCGGCCGTCTTGGTGAATTCCAAGCCGCGGTCGCCCGCTTCGTCCGGTGTTTGGGCCAAGGCAGCGTCGAGGACCTGGATATAGTTGTGGTTGTCCTCGAGATAGCTACCCAGCGCAATCTTGCCGCCCGACCCGGCCGTTCGCGGCGGCCACTTGCACCAGTCGACGGCGTAGATGGGCCACGGCGCAATCGTGGTGCTGGTGCTTGCATAAGCCCCCGTCTCTGGCTCGACCACAGTGGTTGGACTGAAGGGCACGTCGGCAGACAGCGCGGTGTCGGCGCGTGGCCTGATGTCGGCCAAGCCCAGTGGAGAATACGAGGGCGGGCCTTGCGGAGTCTGCGCCATGTAGCTGCTGCTGGGAGACGCATACTTGGCCAGCTCTGGTGTGTTTGAGAAGGCCTTGTACTTCTGCTGACCGTCCATCATGCCGCCGGGACTCGATCTCGAATAACTGTGGGCTGAGCTCATTGTCGTCCGCGCCGAGAGCGACGAGGCCTGCTGTGGCTGATGCAGCTGATGCAGCTGTGTCGATATCTGGGGGAGCGTTGGCAGGGCCGGGGCCGCCGTCGTGGTGCCGCCGGCCTGCAGCGTGCCGGCCAGCGAATTGGCCTGTTGCGGCGTCGAGGGCGCCAGGTTGAGGGCACTGGCGTCGTTGGCGGCGTAGGAGGGCGGAGCACCATAGTGGTGCACGTCGCCCATGGCACTGCCTAGGCCTGCGTGGGGAAGCGCGCGCTCGCGGTCGGCGAATGTGTAAGCGAGGGTGTGTGGCTGTTGGTGTGGCTGTGGGTGTGGCTGTTGATGTGGCTGTTGATGTGGCTGTTGATGTGGCTGTTGATGTGGCTGTGGGTGTGGCTGTTGATGTGACTGTTGATGTGGCTGTTGATGTGGCTGTTGATGTGGCGGTTGATGTGGCGGTTGATGTGGCGGTTGATGTGGCGGTTGATGTGGCGGTTGATGTGGCGGTTGATGCGGCTGGTGCTGTGGCGGTCGATGTGGCGGTTGATGTGGCTGGTGCTGTGGCTGGTGCTGTAGCTGCTGGAGCGTGAGGCTTCGCTGGGGGGTGTGGAGCTGCGGCGGCGGTGCTTCATCGAGGGGCGGCACGGGAGCGGAGCGGTAAGGGATGTTCATACCATTGCTCCCGTTGGCAGTGGAGTAGGCCGCCTGCTGGGTAGCGAGAGGCAGAGGCGGCGGCGGAGCGGCGAAGTGGTTTGCCGAGGGGGTGCCCGTCGAGAAGAGGGCGTTGGCTGCCGCCGCCGCCGCAGAGCCGGAGCTGGAGCCGGAGGCGTAGGCGTCGTGGCGGGGGTCGAACTCAGACAGCGATGGACGGTGATGATGGTGGTGGTGCGGCTGGAAGGGCATCACGCAGTTGTTTACGCGCAGCCGCCTCCGCCTCCGTCGTCGACGTGGTGTGGCCCTCGCTGACTGATGAGTGCGGTGTGCGGCGGCTGCCGGCCGCTCAACCGCCGCCCGCGCTGGGGTCAAGTGGAGTCCCCGCGTTGCCTTGTGCCAGGCGCCCCGTGCCCGGTGCCCGGCGCCCGGCGCCTAGCGCCCAGCGCCAGACACACCCACTCCGCCTGACATGCTGACAAATTCCACCTCTTCGTCGTAGAGAGCAAAGAACGAGAATGAAGCATTCGTAAGGCCCAGGGCAGGCCGAGTGCAAGAGTCCACAGTGACGGGACTCCAGCGGACTCTAGCGGACGCAGGGCATCAGCACGAGTGCCGCGGTGCAATACAGTAAGACAAGACACGGTATCTATCCATCGACTGCCTGGTCCGGAGCATTGCTTGAACGGCCTGGACGACGAGTATCCATTGGAATTCCCATTCTGCATGAGCGAGCACCCAGACATGTCGGCTAACAAATCCCTCCTCATCCTGCCCTCTCTTCCCGCCCCTCCGTCCCGCTCCGCGCTCTCATCTGCATACACCCCGACCCTTATATCCCTCCTGCCCAAACTGGTCCCCGCCAGCACCAAGCACAGCTCCCGGCTCGACATTGCCCTGGTCCTCGACTCATCTTACGACACGTGTCGGCCTCGGCCTGCACTGTTTGCGCCTCTTGAGGCTCTGCTCCGCGAGTCGTACTCGCTCGTGTGCCTCGTCGCCGCCCAGCAAGGCATCGACCTCGACTTGCCCGGCGGCCTGGACGTCCGCATCTTCTTCATCCACCCACCATCTGGCCCTGCCGACGCAGCACCAACTCCGCTGTCCGGACCACTGATCAACCTGGCCACGCTCGCTGCCTCGCTCAGCTCATCCACGCCAGTGTATGTGCCAGGATCAGAGGCCGGCCTCGCCATCGCCAGCGCTTTCTCCACCACCTTCCACGAAGCCCACAGCACGAAGCCAAGCGTGAGACCTCTCAGCCATGGCCCATCGCCAGCCCAAGCACTGGCCGCCACTGCCACTGCCACGACGACTACTGCTGCCACGCCGACTACTGCTGCCACGCCGACTACTGCTGCCACGCCGACTGCTGCTATGACTACTACTGCTACGACTACTACTGCTACGACTACTACTGCCACGACTACTACTGCCACGCCGACTACTACTGCCACGCCGACTACTGCCACGCCGACTACTGCCACGACTACTACTACCACTATTACTACTACCACCCCGGCCTCCAACCACGCTTCCATCCACAAATCCATCGCCGTCGGCGGCACCTTCGACCACCTGCACATCGGCCACAAACTCCTGCTCACGGCAACCCTGCTCCCAGCGTCGCCTCAGCCCGCACTCCCGCCACGCACCATCACGGTAGGAATCACCAACCAAGACCTGCTCGCCAACAAAAAGCACGCGTCCGTGCTCGAGCCGTGGGCCCAGCGTGTCGAACGCACGGCCGCATTCGTTGAGAGCATCCTCTGCTTCGCGCCCGCCGCTGACATGGCCAAGATGCGTCGCATCGACCAACTGCACCACCCGGTCGTCAACGGCCGCATCACGCGCTACACATACACTCCGCTGCCGCCCACGACGCGCGCCGCGCTGGCCCGCCAGTTCGCCGACGAGTCGACCGTCATCGTCAACTACACCCTCATCACCGATCCCTTTGGGCCCACCATCACCGAGCAGGACATCACCGGCATTGTGGTCAGTGCCGAGACGCGCGGCGGTGGCAGAGCGGTGAATGAGAAGCGCGTCGAGAAGGGCTGGAAGGCCTTGGAGGTGTGGGAGGTCGGCGTCTTGGATGCTGGTAGCAGTAGTAGTTGTAGTGCTGCTACTAGTACTTCTGCTAATGGTGAGCATAAGCAAGCTGGACCTGCATTCGCAGATAAAATATCCAGCACCGAGATTCGACGGCGCCTAGTCGAGATGGCCAAGGACGGCAAGTTGTGACTTGACAAGACCACTCCATTCACATAATAGATAAAGAAAAGTTTTATTTTAGCTATGCTTGCTTGCTTGCTTGCTTGCTTGCTTGCTTGCTTGCTTGCAGTCTATGCATGCGACACCAGAAAGTCGGGGCTTGGTTCATCGTCGTCGACGTCGTCGTCGTGCTCTTGCTGCCCATAATCAGCTTGTAATAAATCAACCTTCCCCTTCTCCTTCTCCTTTCCCTTCCCCTTCCCCTTCCCCTTGTCGCTCACCCCAACATCAAACGCACGCAGCGTATCCTGCAGACTCTCGTTACTACTGCTCCCCTTGATCCCGCCCATCACGCTAGCGCTCGGATTAGTGCCATTGATCAAGTCCGCCGGTGGATCGTCGTCTCTCTCAGTCGCATTAGGGGCTACCGCCGCCGGGCTTTGCTTGCTTGGCTGGCCGCCGTCGCCACCACCACCGAGCAAGACTCGGGCTTGTTGCAGGGCTTCAAGTTCGGCGCCCAGACAGCAAATCAAGAGATTCCAGCCCCGGCTTTCTGCCGTGGCCAGCACCGACGAGACGTGCGCAACGAGCACGTCCAGCTGGGTCAGCAACCTCGACCATTCTTCGTTAGAGGTGGCATTATTAGGTTTATCATAGTGGCTGCTGCTGCTGCTGCTGCTGTTGCTCTTGACCACCTTGCGCACTTCATGCTCGTAGTCGTCGATTTTCTGCACCGTGTCACGCCACAGCTGCGCGCCCTGTTCGAGTGCGCTGCGCTCGGCCTCAACGTCGGCCTTGCGTTGGCCGAGCTGGCTCTGCTCCCGCAGCCACTGCTCCTGTGCCATGTCCAGCGTGCGGCGGTCTGGCCGCAGCGCGTACATGCCACCACCGCCGCCTGACGTGGGCGCATCATCCGCACTGGCCAAGCTCGACGGCACCGGTGGTGTGCGCAGGAACTGGCCAATGTCCTTCTCCACCAAGGCCAGCGACGAGGTGTAGGAGCTCAGCTTCGAGTCCAGCCCGTTCTCAAGCTGCTGCGCCTGGTCGATGAGATGGCCATGGCGCGTGCGCAGCTCAATCAACCGCTTCTCCAGCTCGCAGATCTCGGCCTCCACTCTGCCGGCCTCGGTGCGTAGAGATGTCGGTGCGGCCGTGTTGTCCTCGCTTTCCATGGCCAGGATCTCGGCCTCGAGCGATGCTTTCTTGCCTGCCAACGTCTCCATTTGCTGCAGCGCTCGCTCGCGGCCGCCAGTCTCGCGCGCGATGATGCGCAGCTCCTGCTCGGTCAATAGCGCTAGCTCGTCCATTGCTGTGGCCAAGCCCTTCCGCGACCCACGCAGCGAGATCTTCTTCTGCGGCGGCTGTCGGATCGGAATCGTCTTGAGGCCAGCAGCGCGCCGCAACGGCCTTACTACTGACCGATTAGGGCTTGCGCTCGGGCTGGCGCTGGTCACCGACGACACATCATCCTCGCCCCCGCCATGTGCAGCCAGCCGCTCACACTGGGCATCGAGGTAGATCTGGATGTTGCGCTGCAGAGCTTTGGCTGCCCTCTCAACAGGCAGGAAGGCGTCCTCGTGGTGCAGGGTGGAAGCACTAAGCGGAGGTGGCTTCACCGCTATCGACGACGACGACGATACTGGCGACAGTGTTGCCTTTGTAGTCGAAGCTCCATCCTCATAGTCTCGAAGTGCAATGGGCCGCGAAGGAGACGCCGCTCCTCCTCCTCCTCCTCCTCCTCCTCCTCCTCCTCCTCCAGCCGATCCATCATAGAGAGGCCTTCGCAGCCTCGACCATGGACGCGGCGGATTGGGGAATATGCGCTCGATGATGGACTGATTCATGCTGATATCGCGCCCTCGAAGCCGTCGGGGGCATCGCAACAGGCTGGGGAGGGAATTACTGTATCATATGCTGATTGCCTGTTGTGGAGGCCTTGCTTGGCCCTGTGACTTTGCTAAACAAACACCTTGTCCAAAGCGGTTTGCGCCTGTGACATCTATCCTTGACCACCTGATATTGCCTATCTCCTTCACAAACCGAGCAGGCACCACCAGGATGCTGACAAGGTCAGCAAGGATGATGAGCTGCAATGGCGATTATAATAGTAAGCTTGGTCTGTGTCCTTTTTTAATAGGAAAAGATCCCGACTAATAGGTTCACTTATGACGAATGTAGAATGGCCTTCTGTACTATAATCTATACCCATATCTATAATCTATTACCTATATCTATAATCTATATCTATAATCTATATCTATAATCTATATCTATAATCTATAATCTATAATCTATATTATTACTTATCATCCAAGTAATAATATAATATCGCTGCTAATTAACTTCTAGCACTGTATTCTCCTGAATAGCTCACCTTAGCACTTGCCTTGCTCTACTGTTCACGATGCAGGCAAATGTCCCAGTATATAAGGTGCCGCACATGACTAACCCCTTGTCATGGCAGTCCTACAAAAGGCAAAACTTCTTTTCTCTCAAGACTGAAAAAGAGTATCAATATGCCCTTCCAACCTCGCATAATTTCCTAAGTTGTGGTATCTGCTCTGACCTTGAGCCTCTGTCGCTGTCAGGCTTATAACCGGTCCGCCCTCAACGGCTCTGCTCCCACCTTCCTTGCCTCTTCGTTCAGAGCTCTCACTTCTGCTTCGGTGTATGGTATGCCTTCATTCTCTCTCCTATCTTGAGTGATCTGCTCCATTTCTCCTGGGAAATATATCCTGTCCACACCAGGCCTTTTCTCCGAGTCTACAACCCGCCGATACAGGTAATCCATCCGCTCTTTGAACTCATCCAGGGACAGATACAAGTCCGGCTTGATGGCGACAAGAAAGTGGCCCACATCAGCCGGCTTCGAAGGCTCATAGGGATTCGTAACGTGTCCGGCAAACGCTGACCCCGAAAGTACACCCGAGAACACATCCATCATAATCGCTAAGGCCGACCCTTTAGGTCCTCCCATCGGCAACATCACGCCTTCTAATGCCTTTGACGGATCGTCAGTCTCGTTACCGTCCGCATCGAGCGCCCAATCGACCGGGATCTTCTCTCCTCTCCTTTTGGCCTTGTAGATCTTCCCCCTCGCAGCGATACTGGGCGCCATGTCCAGGATAAATGGCCGTGTCGTACCCGCAGGCGCTCCGCACGCGAGCGGAGACACGCCTAGAAGTTTCGACCTACCTCCAAATGCAGGCAAGGCAGGCGAAGAATTTGTGAAGACCAAGGACATCATGTCCGAGTCTATGGCCCTTTGCACAATCCAGGCCGACATGCCAAAGTGGTTCGAATGCTTGATCGACACCATGCCAATGCCGTAGATGCGAGCCATCTGGATAGCTGTGTCTATGCCAAGAGAAGCGGCCAGGAAGCCAAAGCCATTGCGGCCATCGACCTGAGCTACAACAGGTGTCACTTCGCGCACAGTCGGAGTCGCCTTTGGGTCTAGCACACCCTGTCGGATGCGTTCCATGTACGAAGGCAGCCGGTTACAGCCATGAGTATCGACACCACGAAGATCTGCAGCCACCAGGCATCTGGCTACCGTCTCCGCTCCCTCAGATGGCATCCCGTTTCCACGAAGGATGTCAATGCCGAGTCGGAGTACTTCGCTGGCAGAGAAGCATTCAGTCTTCGTGGCCATTTTTTGGGTCCGAACAAGCTCGAAACATAAACGTAGACTGTCGGCGCAATGATAAGGCACTGTTCTTTTCTTTCCTGTTTCGATGACAGACTTAATCTGATAGGTCGAGACAGAGGCTCTAAGGTGAGTAACTTCCTTGGGATAGAGATACCGTAGGAGGCTGAGTGAGAGGAACGATCATTAGGTCTGTGCAAGTACAGCAAGTTTCTACACCCCCTCAACTGTAAACGTGCTACTGTATTCTACTGTAGCTCCGCTTCTGTAATTATAACACTAAAATAAGTATTATATGGAATGCAACCACGGCGTCGTGGGGGTGTGGGGCCCCCCGGGGGGGGGGGCGCCAACACCACTAGTTAGGTCGACCACAACAAATCCCCTCGTTTCATGATCGACTTTTCCTCCTCCCATGACACATTTCCAAGCTTGGTGGAATCAGACATAGAATTGGATCCAGATGGCGCTGAAATGACGAAATGACGAAATGACGACAATGTCCACAACCTGTCAATAGAAGCGCTGAGCATGGCTCGGACCAAGCGATCAGGATGTCGTTGCCTACGCCGACGACTTCCTTCACCATTCCCAGTCTCCATGACGACCTCGAGCTAGACTGCCGCATCTACTACCCTCAGAGGTCAGGATCGTCACGACCTGGTCAAAACTACAGCATCGTCGCACACCCGTATGCACCCCTGGGCGGCTCTTACGATGACCCAGTGGTTGCTCGAGTTGGAAGTGTCCTGCTCCGCAACGGTGTTCTGCTAGGCACCTTCAATTTCCGCGGCGCCGCTGGCTCTGCCGGACGGACATCTTGGTCTGGCAACGCAGAACTCGGAGACTACGTCGCTTTCTATGTCCTTGTGCTTGCCTTGATCAACGCCACCCAGGCTCAGTTGACGAATGGAGAGAGCCAGCACGTCGATGAGGCTGCAGAATCATTACTCATCCTGGGTGGCTACTCTTATGGATCAATGATCGTGTCTTGTCTACCACCGGCTCATCTCCTTCAATCACTTCTTGAGCACGCCGCAGAAGGCTCGACTGAATTTGAAATCAAAAGCAGAGCAAATCAACTGGGCAAAGATTATGCTGCGTACGTCAGGCTCCAGTGCCAAGGATCGTTGACAAGAGGCCGAGGAAGCCTCCGTGCCTCAGAGACCAACAATCCTCCAGGCAGGATGGGAGGATACAGTTCTGAAGAAGCCAACCGGCGCGTCAGTGGCGAGTCGTGGCGCCGAAGTATGGACCGTGGCAGTGTCCGACGCAGTCTTGACCGCGTGCGTCAACGGCTCGGCAAGAACCACGACACCATCCCGGGGTCCATAGCCAATATAGGCCCATCTACGCGTTCACAGGCCACTGGCAGCCCTACCATCGCCTATCTTCTCATATCGCCACTTCTGCCCCCTGTATCGGCCTTGACCACGATGTTCGGCAAGCCGAGCTTTCACAGGCAATCGCCGGGTTTTGACAGGCCGCTCAAAGACCAATCATCGAGCGATGAGAAATTCCATAATGATGCTACATGCATTGTCTACGGTGGAAAAGACCAGTTCACGTCGAGCAAGAAGATCAAGAAATGGACGCACGAGCTCGCGGAACGGTCGGCAAACCCCAGCCTCTTCAGCGCGCAAGAGGTCGAGAACGCTGCGCACTTCTGGGTGGAGGCTCCAAGCAGGCTCCAAGCAATCGTGGGCCAGTGGTTACTCGTCCTGCTTGCAGCACTCAGGAACAGAGGCCAGGACTCGGAAAGCTGAAGTGGAAACGGAACCTGGCGGAACCTGGCGGACCCGACAAACCCCTGCGACTGCGAAACAGTGCGATTCATTGCATTGTGCAATTTCGTCATCATCGTTCTGATTGACAGAAGTCGTAACAACAGAAAGAAAAGGAACAAGCTCTTGTCGCTTTTTTTCAACCTCCCAGCAGGCGGTGTGCTGTCAAAGTCCGAATCGACTTTGCCAGGCATGTGAAAGCGAGATGCGGGCACGGGACACGGGCCGCAACGAATTAGAGTTTTCGTTTCTGGGGGGGGGGAAGCGCGACCACGGAAATCTCATGTGATCGGTGCCAGCAGGATGATTGTCTTTTTGTGCGCCGGGAGCGTGTCACGCGCGAAGCGGTCACATTGCAGCAGAGCGGACACAAAAAAAGGATCTAAGCCTACAATAGCTCTTTTCTTTTTGTTTGCATGGCCCGCGAATTCGCCCTTCTATCGAACGTTTTTTCCTTAGTTCGGAGAAAGGGAACAGGAACAGCTCGCTAACAAACCAAGGCTGATTACTTTCCCTATCACTGAGAGGCTGAGATAAAAGTAAGTTCATATCTTATCGACTACTTACGTTAGCCCTCGGCAGTGGGTTCTTGACTAAAGTACCAGTTGAGGTACTAGCACAAGACCACGCACACGTGTGTATGGATGTGTGGCACAACAGCCAATCCGCACCCACTGTGCACATGCGCCCCAGCGATTTGAACTGACAGTTAGGAGCCGCTCATTTCAGGAGAAGAGCAGAACATCCTTGGGCCAAGACGCAGTGATACTCGCTCATGTACCTTACCATAGCACCTATCGTTTTTCTGGTTCGCCATGGCGAAGGACGACACGAGTCATGGCGAAGAGGATTCGTGGAATTGCCGGTACTACAGTATCGGAAAGCTTGATGGATGGCCACTTAGCATCCTCATACACCCGCCACTGAGGTCTGTTTTTGGCCTGGGTGCTTCTGGGCTCCTAAAAGCGCGGCGGCTGTTCCTCGATCGATCCGCTCCTCACAGCAGCACCGTCAACGTCAACGGCAGCAACAACAGCAACAGCAACAACAACAGCAACAACAACAACAACAGCAACAACAGCAACAACAGCAACAACAACAACGGCATGATACAGCCGAGCATGTCGCATATAATTGAGCTGATGCAATTACCCCCGGGGATCCGAAGCGTGTACACGATCCCGCTTGTGTGGTGCTACGTGGCAGAGAAGTTTGTGCCGGGTCAGTTGTTGAAGAAGGTGTGCTCAAAAGGCCGAGTGTTCTTCAAATGTCTCAGCTACGGCGCCACCGATCTCGAGGCGCAGGAGTTGATGGAGAAGCTGCCAGGTGCGCCTTGTCTGGCGGATTATGAGGCCTGGACGACGCGGCTCGACATTGTCCAGGACCACGAGAGCTGGAAGGAGAGCGACGAGACGGTCGAGCCCGAATTTGACCCGGAGCTGATCCGGGAGCGCATTCGCGCCATGTATGACGCCCTGTATTGGGAGGACCACGAGCAGATGAGATTGGCGCTGCAGCAATCCATCAACCGCAAACTCGGGGGCATGGATCTACCGCGGCTCTACAAGCATTGTTGGTTCGGGACGAAGCACCTGATTGACGACTATGTTAACGCGGTCCGAGGCACAATCGAGGCGTATGTGGCCTTCCTCGAGCGACCCGAGACGCCGGTCGAGGAGGTCCGGAGAGGCAAAGCGGTGCTAGAGAATGCTTTGGGATCTTACGGCCAGACAGCGCTGTGTCTGTCCGGAGGAGCGACGCTGGGGATCAAGCACGTCGGGGTGGTCAAGTGCTTGTGGGAGTCGTTCCTGCTGCCCAGGGTCCTCTGTGGAACGTCGGCGGGAAGCATTGTGGCGAGTGTTGTGGCGACGACGACTGACGAGGACATGCGCGACGTCCTGGAGCGGTTCCAACGTTCACGGCTGGCCGTTTTCTATGCCGACAACCAGGGCCGGATGTGGAACTGGGTGTGGGATCGGCTTCTCGTTCTGCGCAAGATGTCGGCATTCTACGACCCGAGCTTCTTGAACGATGTGCTGTACGACTGGCTCCAAGACATGACATTCCAAGAGGCATACAACAAGACTAGACGAATCCTGAACGTGGCAGTATCGCGGCTGGAGAACACGGAGCCGACAGTGCTGAACTACATCACCGCGCCGGACGTGGTGATCCGCACGGCAGTGACTGCATCATGTGCTGTGCCGTGGATATACCCCGCAGCCAGGATCCTCGAGAAGAAGGCCTGGAGCAAGGAACTGGTTCCATGGAAGGGCGACGCTGGCCAGATGTACGTTGACGGGTCGCTGGATCACGATGTGCCGACGCGGGTTCTGGGAGCGACGTGGAACGCAAAGTACTTTATCGTGTCGCAAGTCAATCCGCACGTGCGGTGGTTCCTCAGCCCGGAGGAGGAGTTCCTCGGGATGCCCATCACAACGCCGTATCACTATGCCGGGCTGGTCCACTCGGCCAAGGTGACAGTGCTACAAGTGCTCAACGGACTGATCGACAGCGTGGAGCTGGTTCCCGTCATTTCGGACTTGTCGGTCTGGCGATATGGGTCATTGTTGGCGCAGCAGTACACGGGCGATGTCAACATTTATCCGTCCATCGACTTGCTGGACTGTTTCCGCATCCTGGCGAATCCGACGCCGGAGTACGTGGTGCAGTCAATGATGCTAGGAGAGCGCGCGACTTGGCCGAAGATGCCTCGGATCAAGAACTGCCTGGCGATCGAAGAGGCACTCCGGAAGGCAATCTCTGACCTAATTGAGCGCCTGAGTCTCGCACCAATGGCCGACAAGGAGCGGCGACGCAAGGCTCGAGAATCTAGGCCTCGGACAGAGGCCCGTCAACCCGAATTCCTAAAGCGGCGTAGTCTTTCTACTGGATGGGTGTCTAGTCGTCGCGGGTCGAGTGATAGCAGTCCTGGGCATGCAAGGACAAAGTCTGACCCTGTCTTCGAGGAGAAGCGGGTCAAGAGCGAATCAAACCTGAAGATAGCGATGACGAGCGTATCAGACGATCAGCCGCCGCCGCCGCCGCGGCGGTCGCCACTTCCGCGATCGCCACCTCCGCGATCGCCATCGCCGCATGTCGGTGCTGAGGAGCGGTTATGGATGACACGCATCACGGACCGGAAAAGGGGGGGGAGCCAGGAGTGAGTCGTGATCGTGCGATACTACAGACAGATCGCCCAAGCAGGATATATATTTACCACGTCGTAACAGTAGGCAATGGGCAATAGATAGAGATAACTCACAGTGTGACTATCTATATACTGTCCTCCGACTCTGCCGGCCGTCCTGGCGTATTACTTCCTGTACATCATGACCTGCAGGGCGCTCAGGAGGGGGGATTGGCTTGGCGCTTCGCCGAATTCGGACACGCGGCAAGGCTTTCGCAAAAGTGCGGACTCCCGTCAGCCATTATAAGACATAGATGCGACTACGGTAATTCAGCTGTCATAACCATTGCCATAATGGGCCCCAGGGCGAGTGATTGACTGAGTTGAGACGGATAGCCATAAGGCCGAGAGGCGTTGATGTGTTGATGTTGATGTTGATGCACGAGAGAGTAAGCGGTGGGCATCGCGGAGAGTGACAAAAACGGACACAGGCGTCATGGATCTCAAGGCGATGCTGAATGACCAGGCCGACAAGAGCGACGCCTCGGCGCTGGCTCCTGCAGCTGCACTTCCGCCGCGTCGCTATACGTCGCAATCATCGTTGTCGTTGCCTGCCGAGCGCCTGCCTCACTTTGACGACCGGGCGCAGTTTCCGCAGCCGGCGTCATCAGCGTCGTCATATGCGCCGGAGCCACGGTCCAGCGGCAGTGGCAGCAGCAACGGCCAGAGGAAAGGTCATAACAACAGCAATAGCAACAGCTACAGCAGCGGCGGCAGCAGCGCCGTTGGCTACTTTGCTTCCGCGTCGCCCACATCGCAACCTGCCGCCTCAACGCCCGGCACCGCCTCGCACGCCTATGGCTCACGCTACGGGGCTTCGCCTTCTACGGTCGCTACTGCCTATCCCTCCCACCCCGCGGCTGCCTTTCCGCCTCAATCGCACCCGACCGCGCCTCCGCCCCTGCAGCCGCACCTTCCCTTGAGTCAGGGCCAGCACGCACCGCTGCAGCAACGACCGCCCACACGCGAAGGTCCTGCCGTAACTGCCAATGGTGGACCTCCGCCTCAGCACCAGTACCTGCAGCAACAACAGCAACAGCAACAGCAACAGCAACATCGTCACCACCACCATCATCATCAACAACAACAATCGTCGCCCCAACAACCACATCAACAAATACACCAACAACAACCACAACAACCACAACAACCACAACAACCACAACAACCACAACAACCACAACAACAACAACAACAACAACAACAACCACAATACTATCCACATCAACTGCACCAGGAACACCACCCCCAACATCTGTTATCAACCGCCTCGGTCTACCAACCCTCGCCCACCGCGCCTCTCGGACCGCCCCCCCAACACCATCACTCCTCTCCGCAGGCACAGCGCCGGCCATCGTCGGGCTACGAAGCTCTGCGTCGAGCAAGCACCAGCTCTGTCGGCTCGGTGCTGTCAAAAGACTATAGTGCAACGGTAATGGCCCAGACGGCACCGCCAAGAGAGGTAAGTACGTCACGGCCACATTCGGGGGACGACGCAGCGCAACGAGAAGTGGATGGAGACGTACACGGACTACGCGACCGAGCGGCCAGCATCGAGTCGGTCAGCCCCAAGACGATTCCGCGGCCTCCCCCTTTGCGCCACACCGCCTCGGCACTGTCACAGGCGAGCTCTCCAGCTGGATCTGCAGTCGCCCGTTCTTCTGCACCACCATACGCCTCGCCTCCCCAGCCACACGCACCGTACCAGACGCCAGGTCAGCCGCCCACACCGCTGGATGGCGCCCGGCTCGAATCTGTGCGGACGCCCCAGTCCACCCACTCGTCGCTTCCGGCACAACCAAGCCCCTTGGTGAAGAAAGAGGCCGAGGCTCAAGTCGGCCTCAAGCGCAACGCCAGCTTCGTTTCCAGCACCCCGCCTTCTGTCATGCCTGCCAAGAAGCGGCTGAAGCGAGAAGGAGTACCGATCTGGGCTCGGAATGCACGCAGTGCCAACTGCAAGCCCATCCGATTCGACATTCGGCCGCCAGACATTCGGCCGCCAGACATTCGGCCGACGACCCGACCAGAGCGTCCCGTTAAGTACGATGCAGGGACCAAGGCCGAGACGTCTGATCAACAGCCTCGCGCCAATGGCAAGGCACCGTCAGGCAAGGCACCGTCAGGCAAGGCCGACACAGGCGCATCTACTACGTCTAAGTGGGAGGAATCCATCATCAACAAGATCCCGCACGAGGACTTGATCAAGCATGTCTGTGACTGGATCTATCTGCAGATCGGCCACCGGCAGCCTCCTCCGGCGGCGGCGTTTGAGATTGAAGCCAAGATTGGCAACATCATCGACGTGCGTGACCATACACGCATTCGGTTGCCCATTCTGAGTGAAGCTATTTTTGAGCGGGAAGCCTACTGGAACCCGACCAAGTTTGAGAGTACGATGGATATAGTAAGTCCTGCTTGCCTGGCTTTCACTTCCCCGGCCGTGCTGACAGTCGTACCTCTCTCTAGCACCAGCACAGACACCTCAATTCGTTTCTCAATGACCTCACACAAACCTCGTTCCGCGAGGCCCACACGACTAACCCTTCGCGTGACTGCATCCGCGCCGCGCACACGGTGGAAGTGGATGAATTTCTCGAACTCAACCAACAAGGTGCGCGCGAGTTAGGCCCCGGCTTCGATGAGTACACGCCACCCAACGGCCGTGCGTGGAAGGTGCGGCGGACGACCAACAAGCGCACTGGCGAGCAGGTGGCGTGTATCATCAAAACACGCATCGCGGACCTTGAGGTGTTCTGCCCGAATTGTGCATTTGACTACCGTATCTCGGTGAATGTGGAAGCGAACTGGAAGGGCAATCCGGCACACCTGATTCCTGTGACGTCAGACACACGAGCGGGAGGTGGTCGACTGGAGGACCGGGCCAAGGACCGGGTCTCGTACCGGCATCTGGCCTACCAGATCGACCTGACGCAAATCAGCCATTCAAACAGCGACCGCAAGGAGCACGAGCTCGAGGTCGAAATCAGCGTGGACGAAATGCGGCGCGAGATTGACAAGCTGCTTCGTACACAGCGCGGTGAGGCGGCTGGGGATGGCGGCGAGCGATATGAGCGGCTGGTCCGCGGCTTTATCAACAACGTGCGCGTGCTATGCCGGGAGGGGAGTCGAGTGTAAACACCAAATTTTTTCTTCTTTTCTTCTCTTCTCTCAATACTGCATTTTCTCCTTTTCTTGCTCTTTCTATTCTCCTCTTATATTTTGTTCTCACTCTTCGGCTGTTTTTGTTTTTTTTGCTTAGGCCTGAGTACGGTAGGCCATGGCATTCGGATATGCATGATATCATTCTATGTACCGTTCCGTTACATACATATACATAGGATTCGACAGCGTGAATCCATTATTAATCAATTAATAGTAATATCAAAAGGTATGTTTTGAATGCAATTGATTTGGATTGGATTGATTTCTAAAGGTATGAAAAAGTTAGCTTGTTAGACAAAAGCTTGATAAAAAAGAAGATGATGATATGATAATGATGACGATGATGATACATTCTACTGCATCTTTCTGCTCTCCCTCTTGCTCTCTCTCTCTCTCTGTCAACGGGGCTGCGATTACTCTTCTCAATTGTCCGGTTTTCCCTTCCTTTCCCTCTACTTGTCCTCCGTCTTCTAATCCTGGTCCATCTCATTATCGGCGTCGCGCTCGACCTCGGACTCGTAGTCGAAATCATGTGGCAGAGGAGCCTCCTCGGTGCCTTCTTCATCTTCGTCCACGGCCGTCAACACACCGGCGGCGGCGGCCGCTCCGGCGCCGACTAATTGGCTTGCGGGGGTTTGTGGCTCAAAAGTAGCACCAGCACCACTGGCACTCGCGGCAGCGTCGGCGACGGCCCTGCTCTGCGTAGCGGGTGCAACGGCAATCTTGCTGACCTTGAGCTCAATCACTTCCCTGTCCTTGTCGGGCTCCCGGTCCAGCACGACTATGACACCGCCGGTGACTGGCTTCTTGACGGGCTGATATCGCTTGTCCGGGAAGCTGAGGTACTGCAACTGGCGGGGCAGGACGCGTGACATGTTGGCAATCTCATAACCGAGCTGTTCCTTCTCCACCTTTTTCCGCTTGGACGGCTCCTCCTTCCTCTCGGCTCCGTCTTCATCGGCCTTGTCGCCGTGGCTGTCCTTCTTGTCCGCGCCGTCCTCGGCCGTGATGGTGGCGTCATCGGTGTCCATCTTGTCCAGCTTGGGCGTCACTGGCGTCACCATGTCCAGGTCCATGGAGTCGCGACGCTGCTGCTTTTCCTTCTTTGCCTGGCGTCGCTTGGCATGGGCAGTGGTGGAGAGAATGGCGGTCTTGACCTTCTCCGGGGCTTCGTCCACCTTGCCGGTCTGCTCGGGAGGATAGTCGAACATGCTCGGGCGCGTGTTGGAGTGGAACTTGAACACGGGTACCTCGAGCTTCTGGTCGACACCGATGATGGCCGTCGGGGTGAAGGACAGAGAGAGGAAATGAGCGAGGGGGAACCAATACCAGTACTGTGTGAAGACAAGGGTGCCGACGATGCCCGGCATGTTGAGGTTGCCGGTCTGAGTCTGCAGGGAGATGGTACAGTTGCGGCCACCGGCATCGATAATGCCCATGGCCATGGCATCGCCAAATTTGCACATAGCATCTTCGTGGCGGTCAGAGACCATCTTGAGCATGGTCTTGCGGATCGTGGCCACCTTGGGATTCATGCTTTCATTCTGCTGCACCATGACCATGGCCAGGGCGATCAGGCTGCCTTGGCGGACAAAATCGGTGGGGTCTTTGAGCATGGGTTCGAGCAGATCAATGGCCTCGTCTAGGCCGGTGCCTGCGCACGAGATGCCCAGGGCCATGGCAGCGCCGTAGCGAACATGGGGGTTGTAAGATTCGGCTAGCAGCTCGACCATGCGCGGGACCGAGGTGTGCTTGCGGAAGAGGATGAAGCCGAGCGAGAGCACGGCGATACGGCGAACATCGTCGCTGACATCGGACACGGCCACGTGCAGAAGTTTGCGGACGGCTTTGTTGCTGCCAGTGCCCACGTAGGCGAGTGCAATGGTGAGGATGCCGCCGTAACGCATGGATGGGTCTGGGTCAGCGAGCAGGCCGTTGATGAGGACATCAGCACCTTCCTGGCGGCCGTACATGATGAGAGCCATGCCGACGGCGAGACCATGGACGATCTTCTCGTGTTGGGTCTCGTGCGCGTACTGGATCATGTCCTCGAGCACCTTGGTGTTACCAGACCCAAGCATGACCAAACCCATGGCCAGGCCGACGGCTTCGCCGTTGATGGCTGAGTCGGTATAGAGCACCGTCTTCAGGTCTTCGTAGAGCGACTCGTCACCAGAAGCCATGCCGGCGACGCCCAGACCGAGAGCGCCACCATGCTGGACAACTTCTTCGCTGGCCTCCTTGAACTTACTGCGGATAAAGTCGACGGCCTTGCCCTTGTGATTGGCACAAACCAGACCATAGGCATAGAGCGAGCCGCCCTGGCTGTACGGCGAACCGGTAGGGGGAGCCCCGCCCACGGACGATTTGGGCAGATAGGGATTGAGCAGGCGATCGACCTGGTTGATGTTACCCTGGTGGATGACACCGAGCGCAGCAGTTGCCGTGAACTTGGACCAGTTGACGGCCTTGCCGAGCCACTCGAGATTCTGGCGGAAGAAGTCGTCGTTGGCCGTCTTGGCGTGCATGAAGCCGGTGCAGAGGGTGACGGCGGTGTGGTAGATGGAGTTGCGGGCTTCGAGGCTGTCCTTGACCTTATTGAGTACCGTCAGATCGACGCGATTGGACTTGTTGAGGAATTCGATATTGAGGTGTATGGACTGCAGGCCGTCGAGGATCGAGCGTATTGAGCGGACAGCTTGCTGGCTCTGGGCGGAAGTGAGCGTGTTCTTGGCAGAGGACGGGCCGGCAGGAGCGTTCGAGTGGTGCCGCTCCTGCAGTGCCTGGTCGTTGGCGGGAGTTTTGGAGACTTCGGCTGGGCTGTCGCTGCTGTCGCCTGATATTGTTGCTGCTGCTGCTGCTGCCGCTGCTGCCGCTGCCGTCGTCCTCGTCGTCGTCGTTGCTGGCTCCTGCTCGTCGTCCTCGTCGTCCTCCTCCTCGTCGTCGTCGTCGGGCACCAGCTCAGACAGCTCTTCGCGCACCTTGCGCAGGAATTCCTGGGTGCTGTTGTCGTAAAGGTCAAAGGAGATCTGGTAGGCGACGGCGAGGGAGCGGGCATCGCCCTTTTGGACGAGCTGGCGCAGGATGTCGGAGGCCATCGAGTGCTGGTCGAGATAGACAATGCATTTGGCGATTGCAAAGTAGTCGGGCGCGGGGATGTCGTTGAGCAGCTCGAGGATCAGTTTCAGGATATCGTTGCGTAGGCCACGCTCCTGCACGACGCCCATGCAGATGCTGAGGATGTAGTCCATCAGCTCCTCGGCCTTGGCCTGGTTGTCGTCATTGGCCGCGCGGCGAATGGTGCGCCGTAGCACCTCCAGGTTGCGGGCCTCGACAGCAATGCCGACGACCTGGCGATACCGCTTTTCACGGAAGCACTTGTCGAAGAGCAGCTCGACGACGCGGTTGAGCTGCTTGTGCAGCCCGCGTTTCTGGATGATGGCCTCGGCCGAGGCGTCGTCGACCGTGTCCATGCCGGGCTCGAACGCGGCCGTGGTGTTGTGGCGCGACAGCAGCGACTTGGGCGCCATCACCGTCTGTGAGAAGGGTGTGATGGGTGAGGTCAGGCTGGCCGACATGCTGGCGGCGCCGCCGTCGGCGCTCGCGGCAAAGGCCGTGTCCAGTTGGGTCGACGGTGCCGCCGACGCGGCCACCAGGGCGGCATCACGGCGAGCCGACAGTGCAATCCACGTGTCGACGCACTTGGAAATGATGGTGTCCTCAAACTCGCCGGGCTTGTCGATCTGAAAGTACTTGCCAGCGCCCAAGGCAAAGGCCATGCTCTCGTTGTACTCTTCCAGGTGGTAATACACCTTGGCGGCGACAATGGCGGCCAACTCGTGCTCGGGGAAGCTGCCATCCTCGTACAGCGCCTCGATCTCGCCCACCGAGTCGGCAATCTCGGTCCACAGCAGGTCGACCTGGCTGTCGAGCTGCTTCAGTGCGAACGACTGCAGGTCGGCGTCGGGCTCCGACAGTAGGCCAACCAGGCCGGCGGCCGAAACGAGGCCGGGCATGGCGACGGGGAGTGATAGAAGGGACGCCCTGTTGATGGCCGGTGATGAAAACGTGATGAAGTGGGCTGAAATGAGATGCAAAAGGGCCGCTGTTGATGGCCACGCGGCGGCAGCGACACTCACGGCCGGTGGTGGGCGGCTGACGACCGGCGACCGAAATAGGGCGGAGCAGAACGGCCAACAGGGCGTCAGAGGACTGTACAGGGGCTGAAGAAAGGATAAGAGGGAATCCAAGAGAGAGAGAGAAAGAGAGTGAATCGAGGCACCGAACGTGTCACTCACGCCGTTGAACGCATCGGGAGAAGCGCAGGCAAACAGCGGGTGCGTCAGTCCTTGTCTGCTCAGGCAACGCTAGGGTTAGGGTTATTCCCTGGCAGCCGTTGCTGACTCATCGCATACCATTCATCGGACTGTTTGCAGTGTACCGGTACTGGTGCTGTAATTACTACCGCTGTAATTACTACCGCTGTACTGCTGTTCTACTGCTGTGATTACTACCGCTGTACCACTGTTCTACTGCTGTGATTACTACCGCTGTACCATTGTTCTACTGCTGGGATTACTACTGCTGTACCACTGTTCTACTGCTGTGATTACTACCGCTGTACCATTGTTCTACTGCTGTGATTACTACTGCTGTACCACTGTTCTACTGCTGTGATTACTACCGCTGTACCATTGTTCTACTGCTGGGATTACTACTGCTGTACCACTGTTCTACTGCTGTGATTACTACCGCTGTACCATTGTTCTACC
>QQXO01000147.1:0-17723 GCA_003709845.1 Chaetothyriales sp. CBS 134916 | reverse complement strand
GGGGATTACTACCGCTGTACCATTGTTCTACTGCTGGGATTACTACTGCTGTACCACTGTTCTACTGCTGTGATTACTACCGCTGTACCACTGTTCTACTGCTGTAATTACTACCGCTGTACTACCGTTGTACTACCGCGGTACTACTACTACTACTGCTGCTGCTACTACCACCACCACTACTACCACCACTACTACTACTGTTACAGGTCCTCACTCAGTCCTCTTCGTCATCGTCTTCCACATACCTCGGCCCGCCACCAGCTGCCGGAGTGGGTGCATCCATTGCATACGGCGTTGGCGCATTCGCGGCCGGCGTGGGAGCATCCATCGTCACGCCGTTGTACCTGAGCCGGTCAACACCGGCGCCCTTGGCGTACCCAGGGATGCGGCCTACTGCACCGCTACCCTCGCCAAAGCCGCCGGGGGTTGGAGCGTCCATAGGCCCCGAGCCAAATCCGGCGCCTGGTGTGGGTGCTCCCGTGTAGGCCGGAGTGTAGCCGTCGTCGTTGAATGCAGGCCCGGGCGTGGGTGCGTCGGCCGCGGGCGTGGGTGCATCGTAGCCACGTGCGGCCGGCGTGGGCGCCGATGCCGCACCAGGCCCCGACCATGCAGGCGTACGCGATGTGCTGGCTTGGTGCGCAGGTGTGCGTGACCCAGACACAAAGGCATCAAAGTCGCTGTCGCCGCCCGCGCTCGACCCGAAGCCTGAGTCGCCCGTGTATGGCGTCTTGGCCTGGCTGCTCCACGCCGGTGTTCGCGATCCTCCGTAGCTCGTCATATTACCCGCTCCGCCGTAGCTTGTCATGTTGCCCGCTCCGCCATAGCTCGTCATGTTGCCCGCTCCGCCGTACGACGTGGCTGAGCCTGACGGTCGTAACCATGCCGGAGTCCTTCCACCGTCCAGGCCCGCGGCCGCGCCGACTCCGCCCCAGGCCGGAGTTCGAGATCCAGCTCCCCACGCCGGCGTCCGCCCACCATCTGGCACTCGAGCAGCGCTTTCGGGAATGCGAGACCCCGTGGCCATCCGTGGCACACCGCCCCGCAGACGCGCCCATTCGAGATATGGCGTACCCTGTCCGTCCGGGGCCTTGCCACTGTAAAGCCGTTAGCAGAAATTCACACATGACCAGAGTGCAACCAGCCACTTACTCGAGAACAACCAGGAGGTCCTTGGCAATATTGACCGTCTTGCTCTTCGCTTCCAACTCGATCCGAGCCTCGGCCGCAGTGGTGTCCTTGACGATGCCACGATGCCCCTTGAACATGCCGCCCCGAATTTTGACTCGCTGTCGGACCAGCTTGTCAAGACCAGGTCTCTGCGGCGGCAGCATGGCGCCACCATTCAGGCCCGTCTTCAGCGCCGGATTGATCTTGGACATGTCAATGCCGCCGGCAGTTCCGGCTTTGCCGCCTCGACTCATGACCGCATTGCAGCGCGACACCCAGATGCCGGCATTCTCAGCCATGTTGCTCTGGTCGACCGCGTACAGGAAGTTCCGGTATAGATGGATGATGTTGCCGCTGTGCTCGTCGCCTCCAATCTGCTTGACCGCGTCGCCAACCCGGATCTCTTGTCCCATCCGGTCAACACTGACTGTCTTGCGCTGCAATTCGATCATCGACAACGACGACGGCAACCGAGCGCTCACTTCTCCCGTCGTCTCCATCACCATCACACTCTGAGGGCTGGCCGACACCACGCAGCCAAATGACGTAGCCGTCAGCAGGACCAGGTCCCGGATGCCAAACTTGCTCCTCTCACTGCTCGCTCCCACACCTGACGCTTCTCTCAGGTCTCTGCTGAAGACTGTGATCTCAGACTGGCTGTCTTGCGTGAGAATGGTGACCTTGTCGTCTTTGATCAGCAGGACTGTGCCCACTTGGTCACGGTACTTGCTAGCTCCCACTACAATCACATTGTCGCCCTCGCGGAAGCGTTTGTGCAACGATCTGACCGGCACTTCCACAATCTGATCCCGTAGCTCTCCCTCTGTCACCTTGATCGACACGATATTGCCTGACGTTCGTTCCGTCCGGCCGATGATGCCTTTCTGTTCGCCGGCAAACACCTCGACTTCGTCGCCCACCTGGTAGCTGCTCTCCGCAGTCGTATTGTCGTGAAGACTCTTCTTCAGCGTCTCCAGATCTAGCGTTTCCGACCCATCCTGGCCAGTCTTGGTGAACATCTGAGTCTCTTCCAGCTTCGGCTGCACATTCTCCGTCTGCAGATGCTGGAGTCGGAATTCTTTGATCAAGAACCCATCCTCGTACGTGTCGTTGCGATAGGTGAAGCTGTTGCCCGTCAAGCCTCGGTTCGACTGCAGAAAGCGCGAATGCCTCTTCTTCGCTTCCGCTTCACTGAACAGTCGTGCTGGCGGCCGAGTAGCCGGATTCGCACCGCTGCCAAAGCCACCACGCTTGCGCTTGGCATCTTCGCCCGCCGCCATCGCTCGAGACCCGTCTTCGTCCGCACCGTACGTCAGTCTGGGCACCAGCTTGACTGTCACCTCCAGCCCATTGGCCACCACGTCCTCTACCACGCCCAGGTCTCCGGTGTAGAGCCCTCTCTTGATCCGCACATAGTCACCAGGATTCAGCTCTTTGGACTTGTTGACTCTCAGCAGATCCGGCATCTCCTTGATTGGCACCAGATTCGTCTTGGTGCGTGGATAGACATCGCTGACATCGGCCAGCGCAGCGTCAACGTTCCTCTTGTCGAACGCCTCCACGAAGATGTATCCGCGCATGGACCCTTCGCCACGCTCAAACACCGAGCAAATCTCCGCTGCTTTGCCCGTCTTGACCCGCTCAACCATCTTTACCATCAGTTTTCGCACGATCTCTCTTTCCTTGCCCTCGCGGCATCGGATGCCCCAGATTTTCGGGTCCTTGTTGACGTCTGGCATCAGCAGGTTCTGAGGCACAAAGGCCGCGTTGCTCAGGGCCGCCGTTGTTCTGCGCCCGTATCGTTCCTTAAACTCTTGTGCCTGCTTCTCAGCATCCATCGATGCTTCCAGCTGTCTCTTTCGATCCAGTTCTCGGTGCCTGCGGTCGTCTGTATCTGCCTCGGCCGGGAGCTCGTCGTCCGGGTGTGTTTCTTGCACAAAGTCCGCACCCAGCTCGTCGTCGTCTGCATCGATGTCGTCGTCGTCATCATCGACTTCGGCTTCCTCTTCGATGAACTGATTCAATCTGCGGCCTCGTTTCTGCCTCTTGACCCGCCGGTCTTGTATGTCCTCGTCTTCGTCGTCCTCATCGTCCGAGTCCTCCTCGCCCGAACCTTCCTCGTCTTCTTCACCATCTTGCTCTTTCTCCTCATCGCCGTCCGCTTCTTCTACATCTGCTGCCGCTGCTCGGCTGCTTTTTGCACTGCCGTTGACTCTGAGCGCCGGACTGCCAGTCCCGCCAGCCGATGCATCTCTTCTTGCACCCCTCTCATCTTCACTTTCATTCTGTTCGTCTCCTGATCCCTCCTCAATCTGCGGGTTGAAGTCCTCGCCCGAATCTTCATCGTCGTCACCAAAGTCCGTATTCAAGAAAGTGGCCGACATGATCGATCGCACTCGAGCTTTTGGCCAGACGATCTATGCAAAGTCGAATCGACCACCACCACCACCAACAACAACAACAACAACAACAACAACAACTCCAGTTCTTTCAATAACGGCAAATCGGGAAGGATCAGTAAATAGGGAAGGATCGGCAAATCGGGAAGGAGCGAAGAGAATACAATGTGGCAAGTGTGAGTGCGGGGAGTGAGAAACAAAAGGGAATGAGCGGCCGTTGTCACTCTTGCGGTTACTTCACTTGCAGAGAAAGTCCAGCTGTGCCAAGGCTGCGCTCCAGCACCAGAAGGCGCCACCTAAACAACAAGCGGTGTCACTTGAAAATAAGGCCTAGACAAAAATAATAGCCCCCGCATAGCCTGGTTAGCCTATTTAATAGAGGGGTGAGGTCTTGCCTTATTCCAAACACAGGTGAATCCTAATCTGTCCATATTATTAATGATATTAAATATTAAATGCACTGGGTTGTAAGAAGCAGGCGGCCATGGAGTTTTATTCCCATTACAGCGTTTGCCCCCTTCTACCGATAATACCATCAGGAAGAAGTCTACATAGGACAACTAAATAATTCAGAGAGAGGTTCTAGTCTATATAGGCCCCTAGAGGCCGCTAATGGCCGCCAGAGGCCGCCGCCATAGGCCACCATAGGCCACCATAGGCCACCATAGGCCACCATAGGCCCAGATGGACTCTATTTTCAACAACAACTTCAGAGGCAATTCTGATTCTGTATGCTCCAGCGAGCTGCCGGCGCAACAGTGTAACGTAATTAGGTGGATTGTCATCTGACAATCTTTAGCCAATAACTGACAACTTTAGCCCAATCACTCTTCTACGATCCTGCTGCAAGTCCAGTTATTACAGTACAGTATATGATACCTCAAGTTAGACATGGCTCATTCCTTTACCAAGACATGGCTCATTCCTTTACCAAGTCCTTCTTTTGTCTTCTTCAACAGCAGAAGAGGAAGCTGTGGAGTTATAAAAGCAATGCGTCACAGTAAACAATTGACTGGTAACGTTCTCGACATGGATGCTCCTAGTCCTCAGGTAGCAAGATATCATCACCTAGGGGCTGGCTTGACTTGCCAGCTGGTCTGCAGCTGGTCTGCAGCTGGTCTAGGAAATGTTGCGTGATCATCGATCGGCTCCAGGCTCGAGGCGAGAAGCGGACACGACACAACCCGATCTCACAAGGCACACTGCAAGATTTACAGCCACTGATGGCCAGTCAGAGATGGACACCGCCACTCCTGACGTCAGGCCGCCCTCCCCTCGTGACCCGAACTGTTTCATCTGGCTTCGCTCAACTTCGTTTTCTGCCCGATAAATATTCGGGCTAGTGTCGGAAATCATCCAGCTTTGCAATCACCCAAGCAGTGACTACCATCCTCGTGTGATCATGCCGGAAAAAGGCTCCGACTACGAGGAAATCAAGCCTCGACGAGCGAAAGAGGAAGCACGAGATAGCAGTCGCGATCCTGAGTATGGCGACATACGCAAGCCACGACGAAAGTATGATGCCGAGCTTGATCCTCGGGATATTGAGCCAATCGAGAAGCCATCCAGGTCGAACAGGCGGCTCGACGATGGCCTCCTTGACGACGCTCCCAAGAGATCCAGGCACAGGGACGACGTTATGGCCCGACAGCGACCACCACCGGCTCCGTACAGCTCTGAGGACGACGAACCACGGAGGCGAAGAGGCAATGCTGAGCGACGATACCGTAAAGATGACGACCGCTCCGATTCTGCCCGTCCTCGGAAACGGGACTCTTACGACGACGCGGTAGTGCCTCAAAGGAGACACACCACGCGCGATGACAGAGATCGACACAGACGGGATTATGACGACTACGATGAGGAACCACGTCGCCATCGGCGCCGAGACGACTATGACGACCGCCACGACAGAGCCTACAAGTCTGATCGGGACGGTAGAAGCAAGCGAGATCGACATGACGACTACGACGACCGTAAGCGGTACAGGAACGGCTCGCGTAGGAGGAGACCGGACGAAGGCTATCTGTCTGATCATGGACCTCGTCGATCTGATCGAGACAGGGATAGAGATAGAGATAGAGACCGATACCGGGATGACCGGCGGCGGGACGATCGAGACCGTCGCCGATACGATTCTGACCATGACCGGCGAGACCGCAGCCGAGATCGAGGAGGCAGCAAGAAGTTCGACATCAATGACATTGGCAAGTACGTCGACAAGGGCCAGAAGTACTACAAGCAGGCCAAGCCGCTGTTCGATCAGATACAGAAGATGTATCTCAACAAGTAGAGCCAACAAGTAGAGCCAGGAAGTGTCCGCTCTGGTGCACCAAGTCGGGGTGGAAGGATAGCGTGTGTGCGGTTTTGATATGACAGAACCTCCCATTAGGCCCAGTCCCAGCCTGGAGTCCGTGTTTTTGTACTTGAACTTGCTTTTTACACTACCACTTTCTGTTATCATTGCGTCTTCGCTGCCCCGCCATCACGAACCGATTGACAGGCGGCTTGTAATTTACTTGTATGGGCGAATCAGGCCGGAGCGTCCCGCCTGACCGCTCCTTCCCTTTCTTCTATTCTCGGGTACAATCTTAATTAGACGCCGACCGTGCCAGCGATGACTGATAGTCCATGACCGTACGATAGTCCATTACCGTACGATAGTGTACTTTGCTTCTCCCCCACAGCCTTTTTGAACAAGCGAGAGGCCTGACTGAGGCCTTTGTCTGCCGGCGATGCATTAATCTTTGCCCCCCATGACGCGAAGAAAACGCACACCGTCGCCGGACCGGTCTCGTAAACGCGTGGCCTTCGACATCCCCGCGTCCTTACACCACTTTTCGGCACTGTCCCGATCACTGGTGGTCCAGAACGGCGTCAATGACGAGAACGAGAAGGAGAATTCGACCATCGTCGCTCGGGCCCAAGCTTTGAGCCAGTCGCCAACAAATGGCCCTACCTCGACCATGGCCGACGCGGCAGCGCCGTCGCCCTCGTCGTCCTCGTCGTCGACTAGAGGCATCCGCTTCAAATACGACCCTCGCCAGTTCCCTACTCAACAGGAATGGCCCCAGCCTTCACTCAATCCAGGCGCGGTCGGCCATGCTCGATTCCTGGAAAAGCAGTGGCAGACCGCCCAAGCCACCCAAGTGGCTGAGAACATGAGACGGGCCCAGTACATGCGGCAGCAGATGGAGGAGGAAGGCAGCATTACCAGCATCACACTTCATCAGACCACCAGCAACGACGTCCTGCCTCATCCAGACACGCGCCTAGTGCCTGCCTCTGGCAATGTGGCCGGTCCAAAGGCAGGCGAACCGCCAGATGATAGCCAGCCACGACCTGAGCCGACACCACGCAGAGGCCCCAAGCGCCAGAGATTTGACCTCGGCATCGAGCAGCGCAGACAGGCAATCATCTCCAAGCTGATGGAGACGAGTCCGGCCTCGATTGGCACTTCATCCTCCAACATTCAGATACCCACCCGCACTCAGACTGAAGCTGGCAGTTCTCCGCCTCGGTCAGTATGTCCAGCTGATAAAGACGGCCAGCTCAATTCAAGGACACAGTCGGAGCAGATTGCAGCGCTGATTGTTGCCAAACGCGCAGAAAACGCTGCGAATGGCAGCTTGAATCGCTGGCTGAGCGCACGCCAGGAGCACAAACAGGCGCAAGAAGCCACAGCCAAAGGTCAATCTGCCTCTGCCACCCAACGAGACCTTTCCCAATCGCCCGCTAACCCTTTTCTCTTCAACGCTCACCCGACCCGTCTTTCAAGCCAGGCTCGGGTCGTATCTGGCTCAAGCTCACAGCCCCTATCTCATGATAAGCCAGCCCACCTGGCGAGCACCACCCAGGAGTTGGATCTGAGCTCCCTCTTCTCTTCACCCGCACCCTCACACAACTATGTCAATGCTGGTGGCTCCCCTCAGACGGACGAACGTGGCCATGGTACAGACAAGACCAATGCAACGCAGCTGCCTTCTCCATCTATTTCCTCACCGTCTCCGCCCGGAGTAAGATGGGTGCCTTCGCCTTCTGCCCAACTCTTGATCAGCCTGACCCAAACAGCTCCTGTCTCACCGCTGCCATCACAGGCCCAGCATACCTTTCGAACACCTTCCCTGACAGTCAGCACTGAGGGCCTGGCGCGCACCTCATCCGTGCCTCAACATCGTCCTTCGAGTTCTCAAGGTTCCCTCTCTGTCGAAGGCTTGGCCACCGCTCAACAGCATCAGGAACTGAGCCTCATGCAGCGGCAAAACAAACAGCAACAGCGCCAAGAACGAGACCTCCAACATTACCAGCAGATGGCCCAGGCTGCACGAGCCCAATACCTCCAGCAACAGCCGTTGCCGCAACATACAACACAACAGCCTCTTCCGCCGTCGCCATCTACGAACATGAGACCTAACAATCCAGGCTACTATCAGATCAAGCCTCCGCTATGGGCCCCCTTCAACACTGACAAATTCGCAATGGCCACGCCCGCATTCGTAGACAATGGTACAGCAGACATCCTGGGTCAGCCTACCACTGCTTGTCGTGTTGTCACCAATGACAGTGGTGCAGCAGCAGGAAGCATTGCGGTCGGCGTCGGCAGCGACTATGGTATGACCGCCATGAACGCTCTCGCCACCGATTCAACTATGTACTCTAGCCCACGATCTGCCATTTACACAGCCTTTGGTGACGGTGGCGGTGGCGGTGGCGATGGCAGTAGCAGTGTTGTGGGGGAAGGGAGAAGATCAAACGCACCGCACTTTACAATGACCATCATGAACAACAGCAGTGCACGACGTCAGCAGCATAGTGCTTTTGCCATGCCGAAGTGATGAGTTCCGAAGTTTTTTTGTGTAAAAAAGTCTCTTTCCACACTCTCTTGGGAGTTGTCAATGCTAACAAATCATATGGGTTGGGCCGTGGCTGACTTGTCCAGCGTTGGCGTTGGTGCTGTGATACATAAGTGCATCTGTGGATTGATGCCTTGGTATGGATGTGCAGGTACCCGTGTCCTGAGTGTTATTTATGAAGTGTCCGAATCTTCTTTGTGTAGGGCGCACATGCAATAATAATAGACAGAGTGTGTATACATACAATACAATAAGTAGCTGCGCACTGCAGTACAACCGAACCTACTTACTGACAGCTCGAGCTTTTTTCGGTTATTCTTCCAACAGTATCCAGACTCTTATGATTCATTCTACCACCCACCCGATAAGCTGCCATTATACATGTACGGGTAATAAACCAATTTATGGGAATGGTAATCAAGTTATAGTTTTCTCTCTTCCAAATATGTATATAGATAGATAGCTCCTCTGGTAAGTGAAACTGACAAAATTATGTATGATTCATGCTCAAGAACAGTATGTAAGTTAAACCGAGAATGAATCAACGCGATTGCTGCCAGACATGCCCCTTGTACAAGAAAGCGACGGCGAATAATGTACCGGTACGTAAGTTATATACTATCTAAATCTGAATTATATATATTTTTTAAAAGAGCTGCCTTTTTTTCCGCGACAACCCTTCCGTCCACTTATTACAGCGTGAATTGTTCGCCATAAGGCCCCTGCAATCCAAAGCAATTGGCATAGTAACTGACGGTGGCACTCCAATCGGAGAACATGGCAGTGATGTTGGCTTGTTGGGCGAGCACGTCCAGAACCTCAAAAAGTTGGCCGTCGGTGCGAACGGCACCCGCAAAGGTGTCGTAGTAGTAGTCGCCATCCGATAACACGTCAGCCAGCGGGCCAGAGCGTTCAAACGACCACGCGATTATGCTCAGGCCAGCTTCATTGGCGACTTTTGCGTAGGATGAGGGCACAATGGTGCCGTTATCATTGGTAGTCGTCAGGAGGTAGTTGATTGGTGGTGAGATGATGTTGACACCTTTCGCCTTTAGCTCAGGAAGACGCGCCACCGCGGCAGGGAAGTTCTCAGGGGTATCGCCACTCTCATCCAGATATACAGCCTGCTTGCCGAACTGAGGGTACTCTTTGATCCACTGGAAGATGTCCGGGGGATTGAAACTCTGCGCGAACACGCGGTTGGGGTCGATACCCTTGCGAATGAAGGTGTCGAGCATGTCTCGCGCGTATTGCTCCTGGCTGTAGCCCTTGAAGGGCATTGGCACCGCGGCCGGAGGGGTCTTGAGTTCCGGTGTGAAGTTGCGGTAACCTGGCAGTGAGTCGACTAGGTCAATATAGGATTCAAGTGTCATGACGGTGCCACAAGTGTTCTGTGAAATGTTAGTTGCCATATGACACTGATGTCAATGAGGACGGCTAACTGACGTAAAGCTCGGTGCGCCAATCTGGAATACCGCCAGAGATGTAGTCGGCGGCGGTCACGGCTGAGGTGTTGGCGCCGTCCATGCGAGAGCAGAGCGTTTGGTACTCGGCAAGGGTGATGTCTGACGTGCAGCAGAGGGCATTAGCGGCCGCTGTGGCATTGGCGGGAGTGAATGGGGTGGTGCACTTCTTTGCTAGGTTCGGTCGCACGAGGATATCGGTGGTGCGGTGCAGATCACAGATGTCGTGGCGGCAGACAAGGCCGCGATCGGCCGTGAACGAGACATCGCATTCAAGCACACCAGCTCCCATGCGAGCTCCTGCTTGTGCTGACTCAGTTGTCTCTTCCGGGATCTGCAATGTGCCGCCGCCCCTGTGGCCAATCGACCAGGTGGTAATGCTGAACGGACCGTTCTCACAGCTTTGGAGCTTCGACTTCAGCGGTCCATCCGTCATGTTCTGGATGATGTAGTATGGACGGGGGCCAAATGAAATGTAATAATCAGCTTTGACCGTGGGCGGCTCAATTGGAGTGTGCTTCTGCGAGCCAGTCCAGTTTTCCCAGTTAGACTTGGGGAGGGCAACAGCAGTGGCACCGTCGAGCAGAGCTGCAACTGTGAGAGCCAGGCCCACGTTGAAGCGCATCTTGACAAGCGCAGAAATATGACGGCAGACTACTATGAATGGTAATTGAGGAAGGGGAGCAAGAGTGGTGATAGCAGAAAGTAAGCATTCCGGACCTACCTAGGTGCTTATAGTCCCAACCGGTGGCCCAGCAATGATGCTTAGTCGAGCTCTACCACATCAGCTCTCGCTTGCTGATGTGCCCAGCTTTCAGGGAAGCCCGGTTGTATCGCTCTCCGAAGTGCTGAGCCAGGCGCCAAGCTAGGCAAGCTCGGCTGAGCGGACCATGGGCAGCATAGCGAACTCCAACCACACGGTCTAGTCTAGCAACGTGCAACATGGACCTGCATGAACCCGGTAACATAGCGTGCAGATTGGGGTGAAGCCCACTCGACCTCGGAAGCTTGGCGATGGTGTTGGATCTTGGTACTTGGCACACGTAATGGCCTTGATAACTACCGGGTAGCTCTTGCACCCTTTTCGCCGGCTTACCAGTAATAGCTTAGCCCGGCCAGCGGAGTGGCAGTAACTACCGCAGTGATATGTAGCGTACTCAGTTATATTCAAATATCTAGGTCGGTGACTTTGAGGGCAAGCATTGGCTCCATTCATGATGGGTCTCGCACTGATAGCCCAGTCGTCGGCCATCGGCTCCAGGTGCTTTGTAGAGTAATTGAGCGGCATCACGCGGAATGTGACCAAGTCGGAAATTGGGAGATGCATATCAAAGAGAAGGTCTTCAAGAGAGCATCACCGACTTGACTTCTTGGACAGGCCCTCCACCAGCCCTTCGAGCAGCTCACGCTTGCGCTTGCGCTTCATCTCTGACTCTTCGATCTGCTTGCTCACACTGTCATCTGTAGCCTCTTCTCCCGCTTCATCGTCTGCTACTTGGTCGCCATCCTCATCGTCCAAGCTCCTCCATATGGCAATACTTCCATCGCCATGGGCGCTCAACACCTCGAGACCGTCACAGCTGTCTCCCATCCTCCAGACAATCTGATTGATCCTTCCCTTTCCAAGAGCCTTGGCACTCGCCTTGGTATCTTGATTTCTCTTCAAGCCGTCCATTTTCAGCACTCTGATAAGCTGACCTTCTCGCAGCGAGTGCATGTGGATCTCTCCCTTGGATTCATCGTTCGGCCAGAACAAAGCCTCTCTGCCGGGTTTCGTTGCAGCCCCCGGAGGTGTGAGCAATGGGGCCAACTGCATGTGTCGTTCATTGCGGATCCTAGGGCCGAAATGAACCAGCTCATTTCGGCCACTGGCAAGGTCCCAGACGCGAATGCGCTGGTCGTGCCCCGTAGTAACCAGTCTATCCGCCGGTGAATTAGTCGTGAACTGGACCGAATTGACGGGTCCATTGTGAGCAAGAGCGTTGAAATTCAGCAATTGTGAATGATGCTTTATGTTGTCAGGTCCAATGCCGACAGCATCATCGAGATCCAGGGAAGCGTAAGCAGCGTTGGCTCGCCGGACATCGAAAAAGAGAACTCGGCCGTCCGAGGCACCTGACACAAGGACGTGGTCAATACGCGGAGACCAAGAGAGGCCATATATAGTGCCGTTGTGGCCAGGAAGGGAGTGGGTCGAGTGACCAGATCGAAGGTCAAGCAGACGGATGGCAGGATGGGCTGTTCCCACTGCGATGACAGGCTGTGGAGACGGAATGGGGCTCATCGCGTGGCAGTATGGAGCATAGTCCAAGGTGAAGCGATGCAGCGGGACGAGGGATGAAGGTGTGATCTGCGTTAAGAGGAAGGTTTTATCGAATGCTGTGCTGAGGATGGTGGTCGGTGTTGGATCAAAGGGATAGATAGAAAGTGATGTAATCGAGTGGGTGTGAGCTTGTGCATCGGCCTTGGTCAATGTAGCTAATGGTGAGATGACCGTCGCTTCTCTGGAAGAGTTGTGCAAGTCCCAGAAGCGTATCGAGGCATCAGCACCACCTGAGGCGAGGAAGCCGCCGCATGATGAAGAACAGAGGGCAGTACAGCCCGCTTGATGCGCTTGTACGTGTTCATCGCCCGTGCTTTGGCCAGTAGCGCTGTAACTCGCAGCGAATGTTCTGGACGGATCGTGTGCTAGGGTATAGGCAAGTCGCTCATTTTGAAAGCGTTGCAGGAAGGGTGACCCAACCGCTGCCAGCCGATTACCGAGGATGATTTGATTCATGCATCAGCATGGACCAAGCTGAAGCATTCAAATCGAAGTAGTTGTGAATTCATGGTTGTCTGCCTTTGGACAAGGCTGCTACTGCTTTCTGAATGTCAAGCCCCCCACCTACTAGTATGCCAAGAAAAATCTGTTGAATTGACCCTCTTCTCGAACACTTAAATGGCCAATCAGATCACTCCTTGACATCAAGTATCATAGAGAGGGTGCAAAATCTATCATTCTTGCAACTATTTCATCCCTTTCAAACTACTAATATCCCTTAGCCCCAATTTATTAGCCTTTAACCCTTTACGCGACAGAGCTCTAATTCAATAATATCTTGGCACTGGTCAGTAGTTTATGGGGCAGCATAAACTTTAAGCTTTAATAAATAATACTGAGTGTGTGTCTTCTCTCTTCTTCCGCCAACAGATGCGCCAAGACTTGATTACCACGTATCTCACCAGTAGCCCCGAGGTGGTGCTACGTTGTGATTACCGTATTCGCAATCCCTTCTGCCTGTCATGTGAAAGACTCTATATCCGCTACAGAGGATCTTGCCAATAATTAGTATTAGCAGTACGTACAGTTAAGTTAATTCAAGTTTATTAAGCTTCACTATACTCAATTGGTACCACAGCAAAACTGAAAGTCATGATATCGAATGATATCAGTGTTTGGCCTGATGCACCTTCCTGGTCTTTATATCTCGAATACCTCGGCTTTACCTCTACCTTCATTAACCTATATATCTGTCTTTGACGAAAGGCTCTCCTAGGTGCAGAGGTGTGGAGGATGACAACTGTATTGGTGTGCTAACTTAAAGAACCTACGATCTGTCAACAACAAGTGCCTTTCGTTATTGGCAATATCACTCTCTGGTATTTCTTGCACAGTGCAATTTGCTCCTCCGTTTCCACCAGAGAGCAGGGATCATTGCTGCGAGTTGTCCTTGCCAACTTCCACTCTCGCCGCTTCCCTGACCTCCAGACTAGCCTGTACCTTGACTTAAGGGCTGGCTTACTATGGTATACAATAGTCTGAGTTGGCGTTGCCCGCCGGGGTGGTGAGCTTGATTAAGATTGAGTGTCCAACCTCGACTTACCATTGCTCCTAATATGGCATACCAGTCAGGGGTAGTCACGTGTTCGAGGTAACAAAAAAGGTGTAACACAGAAACGAATCAGATTGATTATTGAGAAAACTACGTTTGAACGAGAGTTTGTCAGATACGATGATATTGTCCTCCTGTCTGACGGACCTGCTGGGCCCGTCGTTTTGTATGTGCAGACCCCTATCTCCCAATTCCTGCCCCAATTTCCTTTAGGGCCCAAGTTGCCCTTAGCGCCGATAAGAGTATCTGATGCTCAGGGCATCCAGCCCCCGAATTCTCCCATACTATTCGGGTGAATAATATTCCGGGTCCGATGTCATTTGACATGTCAGAGCATCAATACGCCAGATTACGCCTCACCGCGTGACAGAGTTATGTAGCTAATTAATTACAACTACCGGTATTTACGCGGAGCTTGGCTGCGTTGCTTGGCATAGCCGGCGGATGGTTAATGCGAGGTCGAAAATGTCCCAAAGGCAGCCCATTCCACTCTTTCGCAATGGGATCTCCTCATCATGCAGAATTTAGACCTGACTGACTACAGATTAGGTCGTCGGCAGTCCAGGCTCGGTCGACACTTTCTCGAGTCGGCTGCTCTGATTCTGCCCTCTTTCCTCCCTCAGCCATTATTTATTCACCCTCCTGTCCATCGTTCCCCACCCGTCAACACCGAGAGGCGTAGGATGTTCCCGACTTTATTCTGCGCGACTTTCTCCCGCACACACCAAGTTAAATTACCCCTGATTGCGCAACGAAAAGTTAACTTGTTTTTGTCGGATCGCCAAAAAAGTGAGACCTGCATATCCGCAAGGTACGGGGTCGTCTTGCCTTTTTGAATTGTGGATCTCCGAGGTAAACATTACAATGACTATGGGAACTTGAATTGGTCCTTATAGCTTGCACATACGCACAATTCAGTGATGTCGATGATATTCTTCATGTCGCCAAGATGAGTCTCTCACCAGCACAGCAAAATGATATTGTCATAATTGAGCGAGTCTCATCAGTCCTTTCACTTCTCGGTGCTTCAGTGGTTGTGCTCACATTCTCACTCAATAGCAAGTTCAGGAAATCGATCAACCGGCTTGTGTTCTATGCATCGCTGGGAAATGTGGCTACAAATATTGCGACCATGATCTCGATTGACGGTATTCGAGCAGGTGCTGGCTCTGCATTGTGCCAATTTCAAGGCCTCTTCATACAATGGTAAATATAGTATCCCCCTAGTTTAGGTATTATCACTGAACTTCATTGAAGGTTTATAGCAGCTGATGCACTATGGATATTTGCTATGGCTTGCAATGTTTGGCTTACTTTCTTCCGCTCATATGATGCATCAGCTCTACGAAAACTTGAAATTGTGTACTTGATTGCTTGCTATGGCATTCCTTTCATCCCAGCATTTGTCTTTGCCTTTGTCAATACATCTGATCGGGGGAGGATATATGGTTCAGCAGTGGTATGTTTTACGGTTAATCATTTGTACCTAGTATTATTTACTAATTATATATAGCTATGGTGCTGGGTATCAGCTAAATGGGACGTCCTCCGAGTTGCAACATTCTATGGTCCCGTCTGGGTTATTATTTGCCTGACCTTTGCCATTTATATCCATGTCGGTGTTGCTGTTTTTAAGTGGCGTCGAGGAATTCTCTCGCCCAGCCAAAATGAGGATGCAGCCAATAGGAGCGAATTGTCACTAACAGGGATCTCGAAGAGATCAGAAGCAACAGTCACAAGTGTAGAGGAACATCCTGAGAGTATACATGCCAATATGTACACCAACGCACATGCCACAGCCCCACAGGATACACCAAGAGCCGATATTGACCCTAATAAGGCAGCACTGAATTATTGCAAATGTGCCCTGCTTTTCTTTATTGCCTTGACCATCACATGGATACCCAGCACAATTAATCGAGTATATATTTTGCACAGACCTGATGAGATTGTTTTTGGACTCAACGTTGCTGCGGGATTTGTGCTACCACTACAAGGATTCTGGAATTCTATCATCTATTTATCAACAAGTCCGGCTGCAGTGAAATCTTTTTGGGATGACATTTGTCATAAATGTCGACGAATTCGATCGCACAATCTCAAAGGCAAAGTTTCAAGGCAAAACCCTTATATAATGCGCGACAACGCAGAAAGATTATCAGAAAGTGGGCTTGTTAGCCAGTGCTGACCACGATGGATCAAGAAACTGGTCAAGTTATCCTGTCATTTAGCAACAATTGAGCAATTCTTGCAAGATTTGTATGTAATACTCTTGATTGCATATCAATATTTATTGGCCGCCTGGTCGCGGTGCTTTCAGGGAGTGAGTGATTATTGAAACCTGAGGGCTTAGAATGAAGGAATTAAACTTGCTTTGTTTCTTCAGTCGAGGGGCAAGCAGGACATCTCTGTATGTCCGTTATGAATGAATGATTGAAGGACCGAGGTCTCACTTGATCACTTTTGATATCAGATCAAGGAATCAAGGTTTATTTAGCAAATCAAGTTTTTGCAGGTGAGAGAAGCTTGCCGGAATCAACCGAGAGACAATCGGAGAGCGCCGAGATCTTGATGAGGTGTCGTAAATTGTCGCTGGTATCAGGTGGTTGGTGTTGAAGCATCCATGATGAGAGCGAGTGGTATGAATACCGGTATTTGATTGAAGAGGCGAGTTACCGTGCAAGCAATGCCGCAAGACTAACCTTACATCATAGACCATTTTGTTGTCGGAACAAGGACTGAGACTCTACAGCACTGGAGTTGTTGAACGCACATGCCAAGACCACTCAGCACGTGACCCGGTGCGGCCCGTCTATAGCGATATTGTTGGATCAGCACGGTATCCAGCCATCTCGTATGGTAATGGAGCTATTCCGAGTTGTCACTAGATTGTCACTAAACTATGTCACGTGACCATGGGAGCTCTGCCCCCTATTCTTGTACCAAAGACGATTTCTCTGTACTACGAGATATGTATAATAATATATCAGACGCACTTCACACTTGCTCATACTAGTCGTATGATCGATTGTCACCCCAACAGATATCACCGTCGCTCGTAGTGAGACGATGGCGGTCACAGTGGGACAACCACCATACGACTAGCAGAGTTTTCCGCCGATATCGCATCGACGAGATCCACGAGCGTTGGTGTATATATATCGAGCAGGAATCCTGCTCTAGATAGATAATCAAGAGTTCAGTCAATCATAGCACTGCGGTTTCGGACGTTTCATTCGTTCAACAGGAGTGCTGTATGCCTTCACGCTCTCGTTTCTATGGGCTTCTACGGGGCCTCACCAGTCGGACGTGAGAACAGATGGGTGATCATCATTGCTGATTAACAGCAGCCGGTATTCGAGTTCAAAGGGTGGCGTGTCCAACGAGCTTACAATGTGCGATCGGAACCCCAACCCCCGGACAACCCGATTTTCAAGTCAAACGATCCGTCTATCTATGAACACGAGAGGCCAGATAGATTATTCCACAATGTCGTTTACGTCTCGTGTTCTATCTCGTTCTTCTTCTAAGTTATCGGCCCTAGGCTTCGTTACTGCCAAAGTTGGCTTAGCTGCTGCTAGCTGACAAGGCCCGATGGAAGCAACCGCAGACCCAGGATCCCAGTATCTTTCCCCACCCAGCATGGCAACTGCACTGTAACTAGGGTATCCCGGGCGATGAGGCCAGAGTTCAGATCTTCCCATCCATACTTAAACGAGAAGGTCACGTAGCAAAATCTTAGGGAAGCCCTAAACTTACACTCTAGTCTACTTTGTACAATGGTATGAGATCACACTGCTTGGTGGCAACTTGTCAGCGGCAGTCTATGTGTGCGGGAGAGATCAGTCACGTGAGCCACAATTTCCGGTACCGGTGCACCAGACACTTCAGATATCCTCAATAAGAAAGGATCGATACCGATCGACCAGTGGGAATCTCTGGTGTGCGCACCATACTAATTAC
>QQXO01000146.1:29739-56933 GCA_003709845.1 Chaetothyriales sp. CBS 134916 | reverse complement strand
AATAATAACACTTTAATTCTTTTTCACTGTATGATTCATATATAAATAAAGGACACTCCTGTAGCAATATTTTGTGTTGTAGTTGAAATTTATGATTTTACAACCATAAGTTGCGAAATGGAATGGGTCTACCTTTATCCGGCGTTGGAATTATCACTAAAGCTCGAAATCTGCACGCACCTCGCCTTGGCGAGGTGCCGGAGAGCCCTAGTTAGTAAGTGTACTAACAGCCAAAACACCCCCCTTTACTCGCGCAGCCTCGGAGACAAATAGGATCCCAATATTTATTCCACAGCTTCCGAGATGCCTCAACCAGCCTCTGCTCAGCACGCCTCCAACATCCCGCACCACTCGCCGCACGCGCCCGTGCTTTCGCGGCCGCAACGCTTCTTCATCCTCGCGCTCGCCTTCTTCCCCGTCGTCGGATACACTGTGCTCCAGTTGCGACAGCAGCAGTTGCAGCGCGCGAGGGAGGAGGTGGAAGCGGAAGGAAGGAGGAATTGGACGATGGCGGCGACGGCTGGTGGTGCTGTTACTGCTGCTAGTGCTGGTGCTGAAAGAGCAGGTGGTGGTGGTGGTGTTCAGAGACAGGGGAATGGGAAGGGACAGGGAGAGTGAATTGATGGAAATGAAAAATAAAGAAGGAAAATAAAAAGAAAGAAAAAGGAGGGGGGTTGGTCGGTTGGTTGGTTGGTTGATTGGGAGGATACAAAACGCAATGAGATGAGATGAGATGGAGAGGATGATGAGCAGGTAGGAAGGAGAGAGCCCCAACGCAGTCACGGAGAGCAAAGAAGAAAAAGGACAAGAAGCGGAGAGAAGGAAATGTCTAATCAATCGACCACCCACCAGCCCGCCAGCCAACCAGCCACTCAACAGCCAATCAACATGCACAAGAGAAGCCAGCGACAAGAAGAGCAGAAAAAAGACACGCCGCGATGGTGCACTGTCGTTTGCTCTATCGAACCCTCGACCTTTCCCACAGCCACCCAGTAGACGCCGCCAAATACTTTGTCATGCCTGCCCGCCCTATATCAACTGCCATACCTACAGACAGCGCCATCCACCATCCACCCTTCACACTCCACCCAGGCCGGACCAACTGGGCCCAAACCTGTTGAACTAATGTATATATATATATATACATCTTCTTTCCTGTCCCAACGATCTATCTCGATTGCACTAGCAAATATACACTTTATATCCGTGAGGATGTTCAGGGGCTTCTTCGCTGCTCACTTCTTTTTTGTGCTGTTACACAACAAAGACTCGAAAGTCCATCACCCAGGTTTCGTTGTCATTCTGGCTGTTGCTGTTGCTGATTTTAATTACTTTTGTTTTGGGTATATTCTGCTCATCCCACATCAAGTCAATCAAGAAACATCTCGATTACGTCGTATTGCTGATGCCCGCCTGCTGCCGTGATAGATTCGTGTCGTACGGCATGCGCTCATCCTCTCCGTGCTGCGGCGGACTCTTCGCATTCGGATCCCTTCCGCGACTCGTGCTACGGATGCGCCCCGTAAACGACCGGATTCGATCCATCAGCTGTGCCGAAGATTCTTGCCCGCTGCGGCCTCGGCGGTGTCCATGCGCCACATTGCCCGCTGTTGGACCTTCGTTAGCTGAAGCAGCCGAAACGGGTTGAGACATGTCCACCATGAAGACCGGGTCCATGCGGAGATTGGCGAAGTCTTTTGGAGGAGCCGGAGGAGCCGGAGGCGGCGGTGGGTTCATGAGATGGACCAGCTCCGGGAGAATGGTTGGACCGGCCGTGGCGCCATTGCTGCCAGTTTCTGCGCCACCGACAATCATGGAGGGAGCTTCGCTAGGTGAATTTCGCGTGCGGTCTTTCGATATACCGCGAGTCTTGCTGCTCGACCGGCTGCTGGTCAGATTGGCATCATAAGCAGGGTGACGGGGTAGCTGCGCTAGGAGAGCCTCCCTGTCCTCCATCGCGCGCTGTTCATTGTCTCCTCCAGAACTCACGTACGCATTGGGATTGGGAGACTGGTATACACTGCTGGGAAGCGTCTCAGTACCGTCATTCAAGTCCACTGCTACTGCGCTTTCTCGTCGGGAGCTGGCCGTAACTTGCATAGCTCGCGGTGTTGCTGGACGCTGCACTGTTGATTCACCTGGCGCTCGGCTACCTAGGCTATCTTCAGTCTGTTGTCGGACAAGCACGGGAGACTGGGTCTCTGATCCCGACTTGTCACGCCGCGTCTGACCTGGGAAAGGTATATTTGGTGCTGAAGGTCGCCTGGCCAGCGATAATCTTCTCGCCTCAAGTTCAGCTGCCGCAAGCTCTTTCTTCTTGCGATCCAGTGCTGATTGTGGATTACTTGCCGGCCGGACCTCTGGATCTAGAGGTCGGCTGGGAGGCGTAGCCATCCGGCTTTGTCCGTTGTACAAGAATTCAGGTCGGTCGGAATTAGCGCGAGAATGCTCTCTATGCTTCTTTTGCTTTGACGACGGTTCGCTGCGAAGGCTGATACTGGGTTTGCGGGAAGGATGCTCGTTTTCATCAGGCTGTTGACTTCGTGAGCGTTGCCGATGCTTCCTTCGGTCAGGCGAATGCTCTCGCCGCCCACTCGTGCCGCGGGATGGCCGACGACTGCTGCTTCGTTGATGACGAGCCCGGTCGGCAGAGACAAGCCTGAGAGCAGGGTCCGAGTTGGCCTGTCTGTCCTCTTCTGACGGCACCATGGGCAAAGGCGACGACGGCGATCGTCGGCCCGACTCTTTTCTGGAAGCACTCCGACCCCGAGACCGATATGAGGCATGCGAAGGTTCGGGGCTAGCCTGCCGACTGGTACCACGGCTGTTGTACTTCCCCTTGCCGTCAGGATTTGACGATCGGGACCGGTGGCGATGTCTGGATTCTTGCCCCGATTGAGATCGATGTCTTGCTACACGAGTAGTGCGCTCTGCAGTCAACGTCTTTTCTAGGCCTGTGTATGCAGAGCTCGAAGCGAAAGCAGAGTCAAGTGTCTCCATACTGACGCTGTACATGCGAAGATCGTCGGGAGACATTGGCACAGGGGACGACGGCGATCTTTTCGTCAACGGCACCGTCCGTCGGTCCTCTTCCCCACGCCCCTCAGTGGCTGTGGTAGCATGGCGCCGTGCTTTGTGATCAGAGGACAGTTTTGAGGATGTGCTATGTCCTCGGGATCGAGCATGCTGGCCATAGTATTGGGCCTGCTCCAGGCTGCTGATGTATTGATCCAGGCTGCGACCACTGACACTGGGGCTCTTTGTCACCGATCGATACATGCCAGAAGTCTGTGCCGGGCTGAGCAGTTCACTGGTCCCATCAATCGTCGTAGTTTGGAGAGAGTCCCCGGTCTCAGGTTCTTTGATCCCATTCACCATGTTCGGGCCTAGTTCGCTGACTGATAGCATCTTCAGAGATAGGCCGTCAGGTCTACGAGGCATCGAAACCGGGTGCAGCTGTCCATCTCCTACAACATATTCCACGCTTTCTTGGCCTGGATGATGGAGATTTGATTGGAATGGTAGCTGCTGTGAAGTCGCGGGGCCAACTGCGGTCTGTGGCGTCTCACGTTCCCGACGAGCTGTGGCTCCAGGCTCATATCGGGCAGAGGTCAGCAAGAGGCCGGCCTGTTCTCGAGATTCGCTCCCACTTTCTGTCGCGGCTTGCTTAGTCCGTTCCTTCTCTGGGTCAGAACTAGAGTCGGGTGCTGCTTGCGGTTGCCTGTTGCTGAGCTTTGAGGGTGGAGGATCGGCATCAATGGGTGTCTCGCCAATCGAGGGTAGTCGGTGGCGGTGAAGGCTGCTGGGAGTGCGGGTGGAGAGAGCCATATTGAGGCTGCGGATGTTGTTCAACCTGTAGGAGCCAGTGCCTCCAGGTGATAAGGCCGACCGGTCAATAGCGGACTCGGCTATCGGAGTGATAGAAGCGCCGTAAGTTGGGGTTCTGTCATCCGACTTCAAACCTGGAAACTTGTAGTCAAGATTCTTCTGGCCTTGGAACGAGGTGATCAGTTTCAGGGCAGAAGTCTGAGGTGTCATGCGAGTGCCCTCTTTATGAGCTGTCCGGAATGGCGTAGGCGGGGCCGGCATAGCTACTGGGGTAGGAGCATCAACCATTCGTCGCCGGTTCATCGTTTTCTTGAATATTTCGGGATAGTCCTTGTCACCTTCCGGCGACTGCGGAGGCTGGCCTCGGCCAACTCGCGAGATTGAAGGCATTGCTTGTTGTGCGGTGCTGATGGCTGTCACGGCTGTAGGTGAAGTCCATGGATCCGACGGCTCCATTCCTGTGCACGAGAAGCAACGAATTGCGAGATGCTGTTGAGAATTCTCCACCACGTGCTCACCCCATTTTCTGACCAGATGTGATTGTCTTTGCCAATCGCCAGGGGTGACGAGGCAGGTCAAGAGCACAGCCTCTAGAAACTGGTTGCGGGAGACGTAAACCTCAATTGCATCAGACTGGGCCCCCAGCGCAAGGAGCAGGGTGGCTGCCGCGTGGATGTCGCCTTTGCTGAGCATTTTCTCAATGAAGACTTGTGTGACTTTTTTGGACGAAGAATCATGGTCGATAATGCCCAGTGCCAGAACCATCCAGTCAACTTTTGAAAGGACTCCAGTCGCGCCTAACACCTCGGACATGTAATCACGATCTTCGTCGAGCCATTTCGATAACAAGATAGCGCGCTGATTATCTGGTGCATGCCGGCTGAGTTCATCTTGAATGAGGTCTGTAATGTCTTGATGCCAGCCAAAGACGACGCTAAGCATTTGTTTGCGCAGATCATCAGGCGTCATACGCGTCTCGTCGATTGATCGTGGCGGCTGGTACGGCACATCGCTGAGTCGAGCTCGGATGAACGGAAACAGGTCGTCAACCAGCGGCTCTTGAGGACTCATCACCACTTCCTGCTTTAGTCGAGAGCCTTTCCTGCCTGAACGTTGCGACTGCGGCGAAGCCGTGACAACCGCGAGCTTCTCTCGGGACAACATAGGCTGCGTACCTGCGGAGAAAGTAGTGCTGCTGGTCAATTCAGTCTGCATGCCTGGAGAGATAAGGTCGTGTTGTCTCGGTTTTGCAGACTTGGAATGCATGGATCCAGATTGAGTGGTGCCACTCAGCTGTGACTGAGGGCTTCTTGCTTGATTGAGGTCATGGCGCGTTTGCTCAACCAGACGGTAGTCGTGGCGGGCTCGTGTAATAGGAGAGGGCACATTGTCCTCACCGGGCTGTCCAGTCCACTTGACTGGCTTGTCCTCAAGAGGCGGCGTCTGTGGGATCGTCGTCGGTAGGTGCCGTACATTCTTGACTAATTGCAGTTGTTCCACGTCATATTGCTGAACGGTGTAGTCGGGACCGAGGGAGAATAACGTCGCCGTGGGACCGTAGGCTGCAAGTCCTCGAACCCCTTCGACCAGAGGGACAAAATCCGAGGTAACGTGCTTTGTGCGCACATCCCAAGACCACGTCTCGGACTGAGAGTACTGGATGATCCGGCCGTTCTTGGACCATGTCATCCACGTCCTCCCTGGCAGAAAGTCGGGGTCAGGCCGCTTCAACACACGAATGACGCGTGGGGGTTCGAGCGCGGGTGGTTTTGACACACTCCATACTCTGAGATCACCGTCTGCTGTTTGAGATGCCAGCATATCGGATTTCTGCTTGGATGAGGAGGCGTGCCAGGAAAGATTGGAGATTGGAGATGGCGCTCGTGAGGTGGTGAGCGTGTGGAGGATGGTGAATGAAGGCTGGAGAGCAGCAAGGAGCAAAGAACCATTGTTGTAGCCGATAGCATACGTCTTGCAGTCAGCTGATGGCGCTATTGCGGTAATCGGGTCGAAGATAGTCCTCGCGGACACATGCTCGCTCGTGGAAGGCTCGAAGAGGATGACTTCGCCCTTGCCATTCCCTACTGCGCGTCAACCAGGCCCCGAGGCTTATCTGGGCAGGGCATACTTACCAAAAGCGATATTGCCATTGCGCATCCATGACGCCACGGTCAGAGGTTCGTAGGAGGCAAAGCGAGCCAGCAGCTCGCCGGTGAAGATGTCCCATACGATCGCCGTATTGGCGTAGTCGAAGGTGACCACAAGCCGTCCGGCGCCGGCCTCTGACAACGTATCAACGCATATTATCTTGATGTTGTCGGCGTGTTTCTGGAAGCGCCGCTCGACCGCGAGCGTGTTGTGATGGAGACATAGCACACTAGGGCCCTGCGCAAACAGCAAGTGCGAGGCCGTGGCAGCGCAGGGCTCGAGTGGGCTGCTCTGCTCGACGTCTTTGCCTTTGCCTACGGCGGTAGCATTCATCTGTGCCATCCTCCTGTCCGAAGTCGAGCGTTGTCGTGACAGGGTGGTGGATGCCATCGAGCCCAGATCAACACCCTCCTTCAGAGGTTGCCTGCTGCCCGGTCAGAAGGTTGCCCTCGTCATAGCCCCGGGCCGGTTGAATGGTGTGTCCGAGGGGCGGTCACAGGGTGATAAGAAAGTGGCGCACCGTTATTCTCCCGCACTCAACGTCGAAGACATCGGGAGGCCCCCAAATCGAGCAAGGTGGGTATGGCCTGCAGCCTTGGGGGTCTTTGGGCTCAGTCGCCTAAGGTCTGCTGCAGGTACTGCTGTACTACCTCAGCGGGTAGTGGGCGCTTATGAAGGCGCAGGGTTTGGGCAGAGCGGCCGCCAGCTTCGGGTGAAGCAGGAGATGACTGCACACAATGATGCGGTGCTTCACACGAGGTTCTGGTCAAAGTCACACGGTGCGATGTGATGCATCGAATGGCGAGAAGTGCAGGTGCTCGTGGGAGATCAGCGTGCGCAACGGGCGACGCTATGCGAGATGAGCAAGCCACAGAAAGCAAGTTCAGGACACTGAGCAGCAAGACAAGCAGAGAACAGGAACAGCTGATCAACAGAAGGGCACCAACGACGTGGTGAAGAGGGCTGCCAGCAGCTCCAGTGGCTGATGGGAATTGATTGTCGCCCCGCATAGTTAACACGCTTTGGGTCGAATCGTTTACACCAAGGAGCCCAAGCCAGGCATCACTGGGATCTGTGCTGGTTTTGGCGTGGCCTTGTCCCTCATGTTGCATGGGATGAGAGAGTTGAAGAGTCCAAGAAGCAGAAGAAACGGCGTCTGAGCAGCCTGATTCGCTGGCGGAGCGCCTAACCTTAACCAGTCACACCAATGAGCGTGCCTTATAAGTGATGTGCCCCTGCCGGACTCCGCCCATCAACAAGCAGTCTAAACCACATCTGTCGTGCAGCTTTTTCGAGCATCGGCTGGATATGTCAGAGCGTCGTCGAAGGCGGCAATCGGGAACCTGATATTGGAGCAGCATAAAGGCCTCATCCGCAGGCGTCCATTCTGGCCAGGCTGCGGTCAAACAAAACTGTCTTTGGAATTTTGGTGGTCGATCCACGGGGATGACGAAGTGAAGTGGCTGAGATACACGATGACTAAGTGCAGCTGCACAATCTGTACGTACCGCGGTACTGTACCGGTGGCCTGACAACGTTCTCGCAGAGGAGCCGAATAATGTTACAGGCCAAACGATCGGGTCGACGACTGCACGGACAGATTGTAGGTTAGCTTAGGTCACCTCAACCCTGTTGGCCAAGGCCCTGTTAAGTAACTTTGGCTGCACCTGCTCACCTAATTTTAAAATGGTGACAGGTGTCGCACACTGTAAACTCTGTAGCTCGTGCTTTCCCCGGCGCACGTTTCAGTCGAGGTACCGGTATTCCACAACGGTCGTACCACGGTTTGGACAGCTGGTCAGTCCTTCCTGGAAATTGTGACTTTTGTGTGCCCTTTCTTTTTGTAGAAACCAGTCGAATCTTCACGGCAACTGGAAGCCGCTCCCGTGGCTCTGGAGCGGCTCGCATCGTGCCGTCAATTACTCTAGTATTCTCTGCGGCACAGCAATTCTACGGCAGCGACAGGTCTTCGTGCGCTTGTGTGGGCGCAGCATCGTGTCCGGGCCGCGACTTCCTGCATGTTCCATGTTGGTACATCGGGGCACAGCTAGGCGGGATCGCGATCGCCTGTTGGTACTGCAGCGGCAGCCACGGAACGAGCCTGATCGTGGAGCGACGACCCCTGCAGAATTTTTTAATTTCAGCCCCGACACATATCTCTGACGACAGAAACGATGAGACACGCATCTAACGGACGCTATCTATACTTCTGCGGCAGATCTTGAGCTTTTATTCATGCTACATGCAGGAGGTACTATTAAATTCTCCAACATGGGGAACAGCAGAGGCCAGCTGTCTTGGCATATCCTACCCCGCTTTTCCCTGATTTATTCAGGACAAGTCTCAGCACGACGCGATAGGGTGCATTTGTGGTAGGGTAATCGAGCACCTATCTATATATCTATTGCTACACTTCGGAATCGGAAGTCCGGACACTAGGTATGAGGTGAAACACACAGTCGCAGAGAAAGAGGGGTACCATGTTCCGCCCCGAGCTGGAGGAAGAACTAATCATAGTTCTAACCTGGTATATACACACCAGAGGAGACGTAATTCAGCGTGCGCCTCATGAGAATGTCTTAGCAGAGCCATTTGCACAGCTGTATCTGTCGCTTCCAATTCGAAAAATCATTCCGCACCCTAGTTAGACTCTCGAAGCGGGCATTTAACAGGTCTGGCCAGAAGCAGAAGTCTTGACGCCAATGCTTTTTAGGTCAACGCACCAGCTAATAGCTATTTAAAGCGGTAATGAACCGTACTCTCTATTCGCGAGGCACCGGGCCATTCGACGCTGAGGCATTTCCCGTAGGCGCTTCAGAAACCGTCATAGCGGCCTGACCCAGTTCATGGAGCGCTTCGAACGGCCAAAAGGCCGATGATCGCTCCCACTAGCCATCAGCAGACCGACATGAGGCAATATGAACCCTGTTGTCGCAAGATCGCTTGACTGCAACCTGCGACCCGGAGAGACTGTTACCGTGACCGTGACTTTCGGAGAGAGCGATGAGTTTGCCCCTTGAGCCCTCGCCACCGTTTTAACACAGTCATGGGATGTGCAGTCGCAGCTCTGTTTTTCTGTCTTGGGAATGAATGAAAGACATCACCTGGTGGTTGCCTGGCCCGTTTTCAGCCGCCTCAATAAGCAATTCTACCCCAACCAAAAGGAGCCAGATATGCCCAACCAAAAGGAGAGAGCCAGACAGGTCGCCTCATCAGTGGATGGCGCGCGTGGCCACAATCGATAAGTTAATCGAGAAGTCAATTCCCCACGCTCCTTACTTCGCATGACAGGATGACAGGACGCGTGTTTGCTAATCAGGCATTTAATTAAATTTTGAGCGCATAGAATTCCGTAAACCATCCGGAGCCAACCTCTAAAATGTTTCGGCCATTCTGCCCAACAGCAACCCTCGGACCTGTTTGTTTGGTCTTATTTTGTCTCGTCATGAGCCTCCCTTGAAGCGTCCAATCATGCTCCCCGCCCACGTGTTCCTCTCTGCTAGACAACATTGCTATTGAGTCACGGATGATCGGGGTAGGTGTCGGGCGTGGGGGAAAAACGAAAACAGAGAAAATTCACCGAATAGGCGGACTGAACGAGAGAAGGGGGAACCCCCTCCCCCCACCGGAAGACATGGGGGGGTTCCAGAACAACCAAATAAACCAAACAGGGCGAGATAGTTTTCTCGGCTTACAATTACCGTTGGGTCTCATCTATCGCGGGATTCGAGCGCGGCAAAAATTGAAAAAAGAAAACATGTCCCGAAATATGCGGACAAGGAGCAATAACCGCCGGAACGACCTATTACAGGTATTGAAAAACAATTGCCAGATGGCAAATACCATAACCGCTGGACTTTAATACAGTACAAAGGAAAAACACGATTATCTGGTTGGTTATGTTAAGCAAGACTTAGGCCAAATTGGGTTAGGGTCGGGCTAGGGTAAGGAGCAAAAGACCAGGACCGACTTCAGTTAGGTAGAGCGAGCGCCCGAAATTCTTTTCGCTAGGAGTTATTATTACCCAGTGACTTGCCGAATGCGATCCCCATATGTGCGGTTGGAGGGAAAGGGAGGAAAAGACAAAAAAATAGAGATGCCGAGTTGAAGTGGAACGGAAATTTGGTCCAAGTAGGCCGCCGGGAGAGGTGATACGAGGAAAACCAAAAACTTGGAGAATAAAATAATAATCCAGTAGTAATTAAGTTGGGCCGTTGTTTTTGCTGCACGAAAGAGCGGTGGGCGTGGGTTTGCAACCCAATCGCCAACGCGCAAGAGGCGGTGGCACGGCCGAGAGGTGGAATTCGTTCGGCCAAAAATTGCTTGCTTTGACTACGGCACGGTAGCTGAGAAAAAGCTGCCGAGCCAGCGATTTCTGGATAAAAGAATAATCATCGGGATTATTCAACCTTGCGTATGAAATAATGATGAATGTTACATTCGACTAAAAAGGAAAGGATGTGTTTCGGTGTGGCTAATAGTGCGGGTGTCGGTGTGGAGAAGCGAACCAGACATAAGACACATGTGTGTGTGAGAGAGATCCCTAACGGCTTTCGACAGAAACCCGCTCCTGCGCCACCGCACACCGCACACCGCACATCGCGGGCCGGACACGGCGCACTGACTCGAATGAAGAATGTCGACCGCAAATATGAATGTGACAGTTACAGTTGCTGTGCAAGGGTGAAGGCAACAAAGCTTCGGCTGAACCGGGATTCGGTGGCGGATTTTTTGGGGGGCAAAAGGGGGGCGTCGCGTGCTGGAAGCACATGCCGAATAGTCAAAAGCATGTGATGAATCACGTTGGCGGGCATAACAATGAGATAGAATGGATGAGAATAGTTGATAGAGGTAGTGATATTGACTATTGTAGATGATCCAAGGCGCAACTGTTGGTGACAATTGCAACTATGTAGTAGCTCTATGAGAGCATTCCAAGCCACAGGGGGGCATGCATAATAATGGTATCGTCAAGTGGTCGCTGATAAGACAAATGAATCGATGAATGAAAACGCTTGCTCAAACAAAGACTGGAAATAAACGTAGATATACAACCAGAGAAACAGCTTTACTTCCTCCCTTCACATGGGCCCGTTCGCAGAACCTGAGCTTCGTCGGGCTGCTGTACTTCGTCGTTTAGGTTGGGCAGAGCGCCTGGCTTTGGGCGAACCGACGTCAAAGCGCACCTGCTTCTTGGAGTGCGTGCTCGACGACCGCCGTGAGGATTGTAGTCGTTCTTCCTGTTCCTGCAGTTGACGGAGGTGTGCAATCTGTTCCTCAGTGGTCATCTCTCCACGTGGTTGGCGCTCAGGAGTAGGGATTGACTGGACTGGGATGGGAAGATAGAGAAGGTCGTCGTCAGATATGTATGAGGTTGGCTCATCGACAGATGTGGTGAGACATGATCGGTATGGGGATGCGATCCAGGCAGCTTGTGACGAGGAAGCGCTTGAGGATCGTCGCATCGCTACCGATGAAAGCTGGGTGGGAGCACTGGTGGAGCGCGACATGGGCGCTGATCTATAGGCGGGCAGGGTATCGAATTGATAATGCGACACCGATGAGGTTGAGTCATGAGAGGATGATCGCGACATGGCGCTGGAGAAGTCTGTGGTGGGTGGTGACAAGCTGGCGTAGGGTGAGGAGAAGAGCCGGTGGCCGTTCTGATACTTGGAGACCATTTTCTGAGATGTAGCGGTCAAGAGATCGAAAGGACGCGTAAATCAGTCAGCCTTGGATGGGTGGCGTATATATAGTTATATGCACATGCCAGCCAAAGGGTGGTGATGATGGCGAATGAGGATGTGTCCGCAAACGCGCATGCGGTGACAACGCGCGTTGAGGGGGGTGTGCGGATAGGGTGATGACTGGGTTAGCCTTTGGGGGGGGGTTATCGGTATGAATGTTGATGATATGGTTGAAGTCGGGCGGAGGAATGTGATGTTAAGTAGGACGAGGGTGAGTGAGCCCCCCTGTGGTTGCTTTTGGGAGGCAACACGATGTGTTCAAACAAGTCGATGCTACTTGAAGGGATTGGTGGAGTGCCGAGCCTGAAGCTAGGGAGAACCGTTGCGTCTCCCGGAGCCGAGTCCGTCAAGCCTTCGGCCAACCTTAAACTCCGGAAGCAAGTTCCAGTGGTCCGTGGCTGACTCGCCGTTTCAAGGGCCTGGAATCCGAAAACGATGTGGCTTTCTGGTTGCAGCTCGCCAAAACTGATGTGCAATAAAGGTGGTTGAGTTGAAGATAATCAGGCGGCGATGTTGGGCTCTGGTTTTTGAATGCGGGAAAGGTGTGACACGCCTGAGAGGGATATGACTCCTTGCAGTGATCAATGGAATCGCATTCGCCTTGACCGCCAGAAGATTGCAGCGAATAGTAAAATGGAACTATTCCCACGCGCTCTGATTGGAAAAGAGGCCGGCAAAAGGGATCTTGGGGGCTGAAATGGGGCGTGGATAAGGGGGGCGTTTCGAAACCGTGGAATGGACCGCGCTTCCGTCTTCCCCACGGGTGGATTCCTGGCGTGGTGAGAGCCTAAATATCCCACTCGCAGAGTTGCAGCCACCGGATCCGGGTTTGGCTGGTCAGGGTCTTCCCTCGGTATCGGGCAGTGCACCTTTTCCGATGGAAACCCGGGTGGAAGAAACTGGCGGCGAAATGCACTGAATGCTGGGTTGACTTGTGATAGCTGAACAAGCACAAATTCCCAGTCAATGAAAGCTGACTATTGTGCTTTGAGACAAGTTCAGACAATCAATGTGATGGTGCTGGCTACGGGCGTGATGTGATGCGTGATGAGTTCAAAAGCAAGTGTGGGATGTGCTTGGGGGTTTCGCCGGGATCGGCTTCCGGTGGGTAAGCGCCTGTGACTGGGAACTAATAGTGATTTCACAGGTGACTGAGTAGGTCGTCTGCAACAAGAGTGACAGGTGCAGCGAAATTAGACTTCTATATTTCTATGATGACCTGCTTCATCGTCCGAGGATGTCTACGAGAAGCGACGACATGCCACTATCGAGGCTAGAAGAAGTGATTTATTAGCTTATGATGAAGGTTCCGAGGCTCGTCACCGGAAATGCCTTTCTGAATCATGAGTGCTGACTACTCCGACGGGTGGGTGAATACGAGCCGGGGGGCTGGTAGGCTAATAACCGTCCGTAGTCCGGCTAATGAGGGTGCGATCCTGGATTCTGGTGCCGACGGCGAGAAGCCTTGCATCTACCGATTCGGATATTCCCTTCTCGGCATTCAGAGAGCAGCTATTTTTTGATACATCAATATTTGTAGATAGCACATGGAAGCTCGCTCGGGGGCAAAGACAGTGCATTGTAAATGGGTGCATTTAATGACTATCGACAGGCTCTCTACTCGGTAGATTCTCGCATTCTCGGTGTGAAGGGGTCCTGACAGCTAAGTGGGCGGAGGTAGTTGGATGGACACTGGCAATTTTCCTAATCGGGGAAAATGGGACAACGAAGGTGCCGTTCCAGGCGACCGAGATTAGGCTTCCTTTAAGCCGTCCGATGTGGCTGCTACTCGGGCGCGCGGGGAATGAAATCTTGCAGATATCATCTCACACTAACTCAGGTTACAGGGTGAATAGCTGCCTGCTAGAGCTGGTAATCTGGCTGCTCCCTCATCAGACTTCTGTGCACGCTCAACACCGGGGATTGAGGTCCTAGCAATCCGAGCCCAAGACAAGGATGGAGAGGCCTGGGTTGGACACCGGATGAACGGGTCGCGAAGTTCGGTTTCTGCTCGGACGAGAAGGCCCGATGACTGCGACTACTGAGAGAGTCGTAATTATCATTCGGGGCTCGAGATCTTGAGCAATGAGAAAAGGGCTGCATCTCGTCGTACATCGTATGGGGGAAACGAGGACTTGATCCCGAAATTCTTTCGTAGCATTGTGCGCCAACGTCCTGGCGATCGCCCGACGCGCCGTGTGACGGCGCACGTGCAGACGGCGAGCTCATCATGATCATACTTGTAGTTCACGAGGAACGAGATCTGATTCAGCAAGTCCAAAAGCAGGTCAGCTGGATCAGCGGTCGGGTCACCACGATAATTGCAGGAGAGAAGGACTGAAGGTCGCTACAGTCGGCCGTTCACTTGTGGCATTCCAAGTGCCTCGGTCCAAAGGGCCAGGCTTACGGTCTTACGTCTTACAGTAGTATAGACTCATCCTAGGGATGGCCCTAGCAACGGGCTCACTTGCCAATTGCAGTAGAGGATGTTTCTGTTTGAGGTGGCGACAAAGGAGCTGTCCAAGTGAGGAGTATGGCCGAGGATGTGGATCAAGGCGCGGTGAAGGCGAGCAGGATCCAAGTTTTCGGCGCATACTTGCCGAGGAAGGTAGGAGGCGCCAAGATGCACAAAGAGGCGCAAGAAAGGATTACAGTATATTATTAATGAACTTGATCGAAATTGGTATTCGTTGGGTATCCATGGGGGCACGTTTGATCATGGTGTGTTTGAAAACTAACAAGCTCCTCAGGCAAAGAGGAACCCGTGAGGAATGTAGATGCCGCTAATAAAGTAGAGGAGACGCGAAAACGCGCTGGTACAAAAGTGAAAGGGCAAGTAAAAGATGGGCGTGCCGAGGCTGCTTCAAATCTTGGTTGTTTTGACGACGCGGGTGTCAATGCCATGACCCCATCCGTGATACCTACAGTCCTCTTTGAAGTAACAGTCGACCTCATTCGGTTTATTCTGCGGGCACTGATGGCCGTAGATGCAGCCTGGGTTTTGGCACTCTGTGCGGAAATAGCAGGGCGTCATGCGGGCGACTTCACGCAGAGTCTTGCGCTCAGAATTTGAGATGGGATAATCATGTCGATGGGAGCAAGAACTTGAAGGGCACATATCCTTGCCTTGGAGGTAGTAAAGATTGCAAAGCTTGAGTTTCTTCACGCGCTGGATTTCATAGTTGGGGATGCTGGTATCTGTGTCATCAATGCGCTGACCAAATCGGTTCGACTGAATAGTTTGGTGCCTGCCTGGCCTGGCGGCGGCTTTACTGCCTTGTTTGGCTGCAGTGCTATCGTTTGATCCACTGGCCAACGCTCTCAACGCTGGCGGCGGCGGAGGCACAGCGGCAGTAACGGTGGCCCAATTAGGCGCCGGTGTGCTTGAAGCAGAACTGTTGGTCGTCGTTTTGTTGGATTCGACTTTGGTCAAGACGGGCAGAGCGGTAGAGACGACCTTGGGCGGTGCGATAGGAGGTAGCGGAGAGGGCCTGGTCTTACAAAAAATGGAGTCTAATCGGGCCGAGTGGAACTGGGATTGGAGATGATCCAGGTCTTTGTCAAAGGGCACACTCTCGACCAAAGTGAGATGGCTTGCAACCTGGCTGTCTCGAAGGACTTCTTGCAGGACCGGGCCATAATTGTGGGTCTGTGAGGGTGCAAGGATGAGTTGATGGCAGTGGCAGTCATACAAGTTCAGTTTCAGGAGCTCGCACACTTTGTCTGCTGTGGCCTCAGGCCTGTTTCCAGCGTCAATAAAGTCGAAAAAAGCCTTGGAGCTGTTGAAGGCTCGGAGGAAGTCGTCAAGGGTCGATGGGCTGTCGATTATCTGGCTCCGCACGAGAAGGTCGGACAAGGTGAGCAGGTCAGCATAGATTCGCACGACAAGCTTGGGTGACTTGAGATGAGGAAGCCGCTTGGCCACGAGATCGGAGGCAGCGAGGGCCAGGAGACTGGCCGCTTCTTTACCGCCACGTTCTCCTTTTGACAGGAGGTCTTTGTTGAAGATGGTGCCATCTCCGTCAATCAGAACCATCACAAAGGCATTGCGGTCCTGGCCAGGAGGTCAGCGTCTACGCATCCAATTACACAGTCAGGAGTCAAGACTTGCCATCATCTCCTTTGCTTGGCGCAGCTGGTGTCGAAGAGAGCGCTCTCTGACTTCGAAATCCACCCGCGTCGACGCCTGCTGTTCCATCCGGGCCTTTCGCAGCTGCTCTTGGGTCGATTCAAGCTGATAGAGGAGGTCCTGCACAGGTGCTTGTCAGAAGGACCGCCAAGCGGCCAAGTGGCCAAGCAGCCAAACAAACAGAGGAAGATCAGGTGCTGCGTACATCAATTAACAGTTGCCGTTCTGTGTCCAGCTCCTTCAGAACATCACTGCGCTCTCTAAGAGACCGTTGGGAGCCAAAGCCGGCTAGAAGACCACTCAGAGGGCCACCCAGAGAGCCACCCAGAGAGCCACCTAGAGAGCCACCTAGAGAGCCACCCAGAGAACCACCCAGAGAACCACCCAGAGAACTGGGTTGTGAGCCACCCACTGGGCGGTTACTGAATGTGCCATTTCTTGAGCCAAAATCTGGGCTGCTGTTTACAAGGGGATGGTCAAAGGAGGACAAAAAGGGATCGTAGCGGGCCATGGAGGGCATTGAGAGAGGCACTGAGAAGGGCAGGCCGAGTCTGGAGGATGGAGAGGAGAATGGAGAGGAGGATGGAGAGGAGGATTGAGCGGAAGTGAATTTGTTACACTGCAAGAAATACGAAGGCGGTCACCTACCTTGCTTGCACCAGGAGGCGCAGGGTGATCGATCGAAGCGCCATCGAAGCGCCATGGGATAAACTTTTCGCCCGACGCGTTCATGGTAGACGCCACACGCGACGGGCGGCCTGTTCCTGCCCAATAGGCTTCCTGGTACTAACACTAGCGCTGAATATGCCAAGCCCTCAGGTCACGCTAGTCACCAACCCTAACCCTATGAGCTGAGACAGGTGCAGGTGCAAAGGTGCAAAGGTGGAAAGAGTGCGGGAGCACAAAAAAAGAACACGCTGGTGCTGTGCACACACAACACAACCTATCTCGCCCCCTATCTATTACGTCTGTCCTCCTCTTGGCCTACAGTACAGGCATTTGCCTATACCTTCAGATATGGGCCGCTTCCTGGATCTTGTCCTTCTCCTCTTTGGTCTGCAGACAGCTGGTGTTCTTGGCCAGCAGGACAGGGTGCGCCCCTTCCGATCTATTGACTGCCCAGCCAATGCTCACAGTGTGGTGTCCAGGCCTCTGACAGCGCTGCCGATATCGAAGCCGATGGCCCTGTTGGCATCAACGTCGGCGTGTCGGCGTCCTTCCCCGATGCAGAGATCTTCGGCATCAAGCTGGTCAACGGCAAGCCCACCAAGTCGTTGATTACCGTCAGCAACGGGGACTCGGACCCCATTACCGTGCAATTCGCGATCGGCAGCCTGTGGACACCGGATTATGATCCCTCGGGCTCTCGTGTTGTACGCAACCTGACCCACAAGCGCTTCGGCCTTGAAGTCCCACCGGGCGAGAAGACGACGCTGCCCTACAGCTTCCAGACAAACCTGCACCCGCAAGAGCTGCGCTTAGCTCTCGCCGCCGTCATCACCCAGGACACCAATCTCTACACCATTACGGCCTTCAATAGCACCGTCGCCGTGGTTGATCCCGACACCAGCATCTTCGACCCCCAAATGTGAGACCGCCTCTTTCTCTCTTTCTCTCTCCCTCCCTTTTTCTCTCTCTCCCTTTCTCTCTCTCCCTTTCTCTCTCTCCCTTTCTCTCTCTCCCTTTCTCTCTCTCCCTTTCTCTCTCCCTCTCTTTTTCCCTCTCTTTCTCTCTCTTTTTCCCTCTGTTTCTCTCCTCACTCTCCTTCCTGAGGTCTTGACTGACTTTGGTGGACTCTGGCAGCATTTTCCTCTACCTCTTCCTCCTCGCCTGCGTCGTCAGCGTCGGCTACTTCTTCTACAACATCTGGATCGTGCCTTACTTGCCACAAAAGAAGAAGAGTGGTGGCACCCGTCGCGCCGCTCCCGCGAAGCAACCAGTCACCCCCGGCAGAGTAACATCCGACTCGGAGGGCACCGCTACCACGACCGGAAGCAAGGCCTATAATGAGGATTGGATCCCCTCTCACCACACGCAACGCCCTGAGGCTCGCAGGGTCAAGAGCGCGGCCAAGCCGAAAAACAAGCAGGCCAAGGATTAAGACACAAAAGAAACACTACTCCAGGGGAGACGAGTGGAGTCAGCTGAGGGGGAAGCCACACTTTGCGGGGCAAGAGAGAAAGAGAGAGAGAGAGGGAGGGAGGGAGGGAAACAAGCCCAGAAGAGATGCATCTAAGCATACGCGGTCATTCGTCATGCACCATCTCCTCCTCGGCCAAGTAAACATTTTCGCAACTCCCAAATACTCGCTCACAGTCAGAAGAGTAAGCTCGAGCTCTACTAAGCAGGGAGTGGTGCACACCCCGAACCCTTGTCTGACTCGAACTCTAGTTTGCACAGTACATTCAGGGTTCCTGTGTACATCAGCAGTTCTCTCTTAATTATGCTGTGGCTCATGCTGTGGCTCATGCTGCTACAAGCACCGTAGTAGAAAAATGAATTCCCAAGCAATTGAAAAAAAGTGAAACCGTTTTTGAGGTAAAACTTGAAAGTGGTTAGAAAAGTTATTTTAATTGCACTTTGTACAATCCATCACCCCAAACACAACGACAAAGGGTTGATCAACGAAAGCTACAGTAATCAGTCAATCGCCCATGATGTCGTCATCATCTTCATCTTGCTGCTGTGTCTTACCACCGTTCTGATGCGGTCCCTCTGCATCAGGAGGGCCGTCATTGTCAGCACCATCCTCGTCATCATCCTGCTCCACCTCGTCTTGATCTTGTACGTCATCATCCTCATCTTCAATCTCATCTCCTTCCACCTCCATCCTGTCTTGCATTAGATACCTCCCCTTCTCCTTCTCTGTACTCTGCGGCATGGTCAGAGCAGCAGCAGCAGCAGCAGCTTCTGCCGGGGCCGCTTTGTTCTTCTTCTTCTTCTGCTGCTGCTGCTGCTTCTTCTCGTCCTTCTCATCCAAATACCCCACGACAGCAGCATAACTCTTACCCAGCTTGGTCCGGTTGACCTGTAGTCGCGCCTTGACCTCATCCCGCGTCTTGCCATCGATCACCCCGCCGAAACATGCCAGGACTAGTTTCGATGTTAACTCGCACAGCGCCTGCTCCGCCAAAAGTGCCGCTTTGCGTTTCTTGCGCCTTCCAGCCTTACCGCTAAGGGTTCTGCCGCCGCCGCCGCCATCATCATCGCTCAATTCGTCGTCGGATTTGTCCTTCTCCTCGTCGTCAGCTTCGGCGTCGTCATCCGAGTCTTCGGGAGGAGCCTCGATCTCTTCCTGCGTCTCCTCGCCTCGCTTGCTTTCTTTCGTGCCCTTGTCAATCTTGCTCTTGCCTTGGCCAGTCAGCAGATTGATCTTGCGATTTGTCTTTCTCGCGAACGATCGCTCCATCTTTTCATGCGTTGCCATCACCTCCTGCAGCAGGTCGTCGGGCAGCTTATTTGCCGACAGGCTGGAGATGCTGGTTCGAATGTCGTGATCTAGTTCTCCATTTACAGGGTGCATATTTTTCGTTGTGGCCAAGAGGATGAAAAGGTCGAGGAGGTTCAGAGTGGCTGTGATGCGTAGAGGCTCCAGAGGCAGTCGGGCGGCGATGATGGGTAAGACGACTTCAACATATGCCGCTTGCTGTGTTGCAAGGCCAACCAGAGCATCGGCCTCTAGGCTTTCCGCATTGTGCTTTTCGATGGCGTTCTTGAGCTGGACTACCTTCCATCGAAAATAAAATGATATGGTGGTAATGGCTGCACAGGCAATCTGATCCTCACTCTCGGCAATATCCACAGCCGTCTCATCGTCAGGAACACCCCTCTTCACCAGATCCATCAGCAGATGCAGGAGCGTTTCATGTTGGACTCTCTCCTTTTGCCTCTTACTTCGTACTTTGGACTCCAAGACTTCGGTACAGTCGCTTACGCTGGCCAGGTTCGACAAGCGTACGACTCGGTTCAGGACCTCTGCCAGCACAGATCGATCTAGCGTGCCACGTCTCTCGACGTTCTTGCCCTTTATGATATTTAAAAGTGTGTCTCTTGCATCTTGCCATAGTTCAAGGACCTTGGCGTCGGTGGCCTCTTTGCTTTGCTCGTAGCTTCTGGCCGTGCGCAGTGCTTTGGTGGCTTCTGCTAGAACTTCTTGATCCGAGTGGGTGACGAATTGCTTGTGGACGTCCTCGAGCAGTTGTTCGTACGCGGCCTCGCCGGGCGTCTCGTTAATGAGATCTGCATCAAGGAGTTGCTCCAGGCGAAGGATGGAGGTGCTAGCTTGCGGTGTGCTGCCGTATCTACTGAGAAGCTGTGGGATGATTGTGGAAAGATTGTGTGCCGCCGTTTCTTGCTTCTTTCGGATTTCGGCCTTAGTGGCATTCGCACGGCCTTTTCTTTCCTTTGCTACCTCTGCGACTGAATTGAGGAAGATGCGTGCTGAAAAGTAGAGCACGTCAAGCAGCACAATCTCCTCACCGGCTGCGAGCTTGTAGATGCCTTGAACAGCACGGCCAACCTCTACATCCTCAGACTGAACGGTAATGGACGAGTGATCATACAATAAGTAGCCTGCCAGCGACTCCCACTCGGCCAGTTCGGCTATGTGAGGGAAAATGGCCTGTGTGGCAAGCATGTAGCGGGTGTCAGATTCATATGGCCGATACGATCGCTGATTCTCATCGCTCTCTGATTCAGAGTCGGCAGAAGAGCTGCTGAGTGCGGTTGCTAAGCACTTGAACTTGATCCAGCGCTGTTGAGGAGAGGTGAATTCGTCAACCTCTTCTGGCAATGCTTCGGCGTACAGCTCTTGGTCAAAGCCTTCAACCTCGGCGGCATACATATCTTCAATGTTAGCAACAAAAAATTTGGCAACGGCCTTGCGCACTCGAGGCTCTGCATCAAAGATCAGATGGCCAACAGTCTCAATGTCAGCTGGCTCAAGAAGCTCAGCACCGCGAAGACGATCGAGCAGTTCAATCGCTTCCACGCGCACGCTGATATCAGCATCTCTGGCACCCATCTCGACCATCCTAGGCCTGAAGCGTTCCGTGAACGCTCGCAGGGCTGGGATATTTCGCTGGTTCTTGAACATTCCCTTGAGTTGCTTGAGGACCTCGTGTCTGGTGGCCGCACTTGGATCGGACATCACCCAGCCGAGATATCGTAAATATTGGCCTTCCAAGAACATCTTTCGGTAGCTGACGATCCAATTGCCGAGAGCAGCAACACAGTCTGCACGGATAATTTCAGCGACATCGCGGTAGCGATGAACGTAGACCGTGTCGAATGCGTCGCGGAGGTGCGCATCGATGGCTTCCAATTTCTTCTCATCCGCCTTGATGCTTTCCTGGATGGTGTGAATCCGAGCTTTATTTGTCGTCCTCTTTTTCTTTTCCGTCTCCAGCTGTGTCTTAGCTGTGGCCATACTCTGCTGAATCTCGGCTGCGACCTCGCACAGGGCTGAAGTCATGGTCAAGGATATTGTCGTCGCCGTGTGCCGAAAGGGCCGATAGTTGGCGCCCGACATGGTGCCAATCCACACATGGATATTCTCGTAGATTTCTGGATGCTCATGCAAATCAGCCGAGTTGTGCAGTGCTTTGATGACGGCGGAAAAGAAGTCAACAAGCACGCTGCGAAATTCGGTGTATTGACGAGCCTTGGAGATGAGAGGATAGTCTGCATCCTTGATCTTTGCATATTCTTCGAGGATGTCACCGAGCCGGTTGGGGACGTTGTCGATATCCTCAATGTCGGACGAGGAGATGCTGGCATCGTAGCCAATGCATTCAAACACAAAGTTAATCAGATCTCGCATCGCGGCCACACTGTCCTTCTTGACAGTCGATATCCAATAATTGGCCGCAGCTTCGGCAGACTGGTTTCGCCCAAAGACCTCGGCATAGAGGCCTTCTTTGTTGACCTGGCTGGGTCGAGCCCGCGCTTTCTGGACCTTGGCCGCTTTGGACAGAGGCTTGCTTTGTATATTGGCGGACCTGATGGCCAGGGTGGTGCTGGCGCCATTTGCTCTCCGGGCGCGTTTCGTGGCCGGCTTGGCTGGAGTGCGCTTCCGCCGCGCTCTCCGCAGTTCACGCATCTCCTCTTCGTCAGGCTCGCCGTCACTTTCTTCATCAGAGTCCTCCTCCTCCTCCTCCTCCTCCTCCTCCTCCTCTGACACTTCATCGTCGTCACCGTCCGACACGGGTGCGCGGGTGACGCGTTTTCGCTTCGTTGAGCCAAGCAGGCTGCCTGTATGGTCTTCTTGGGAGTAAAGGTCTGGTTTTCTGATGGCTCTACCAGACTTGCGGCGCCCTGCTTCCTCCTGCGTGCCGTTCTGCGTGGCCGTGTCGATCTCCATCCTTGGCAGGAGTTATATGGCGATTTCGGCTCAAGTGCGATGAAGACTCTTCCAACAATAGTCGTGACAAAGTGTGGCGCGCTCTGAGACTCTGAACAAGCACAGACAGGATGGCATTGGCAATAACAGGCGTCGGCGATTCGATCGTGGGAAATAGGAAGACGTCGGTCCCCCGCACGAGCTGAGAATCGGGTGAGGAAGGCAAGGGCGCGAAAGTTCGTGGAAGGGGAAGGCGCGCGTCTGCGCATTCGCGGGTGCGGGGCGCGGCGAGTCATGTAATGGGCCAAAGCTAGCCCAAGCAATGCTGCATGACTCGGTACTTGATCCGCCCCTGCAAACATATTTGTTGCTCATATTGCAAACTTAATAAGACAGAAAATCTTGACGCCAGTGCAACCTTGCTCCTGGCGATCAGCGGTGGATTGCGTTACTCGTAATGGCACAAGAAAGGCCGGACTTCGGCAGGGGCGCTATATGAGCGTGGGCAGAATACAGCGGTGGCAGAGGCGATGGCATTGCCAACCTCGCCGTTCGCAGCGTCCAGCTCGATCCCAGGCAACGGAGATATCAAGCTGTCCCTGCTGCAGGCCGGGCACCAAGTCTTGACTACGTGCACATATCAGTATCCGCTGAAACTGGTGGCTCCAGACCCTCACCATGGGCATGAAGACAAGCACGTGACGGTGGTATTTCTGCTAACCTACGGCGGTGGTCTGGTGGGCGGCGACAAGATCAGGTTGAAAATTGAGCTGGAACCCTTGACGCAGCTCGTCCTTGTCACACAGGGCAGCACCAAGCTGTTCAAGTGTGCAAGCCGGTTAGTGAGCAGCAGTCAGATGCTGGAGGTCAAGATTGGCACAGGAGCGGCGTTGTGCTATCTACCCGACCCCACGCAGCCATTTGCACAGAGTGTTTACGAGCAGCGACAGACGTTCTATGTGGATCCAAACGGCACCAGCAGCCTGTTGATGCTGGACTGGGTAAGCGAGGGCCGGCCGGCACGGGCCGAGAGCTGGCAGCTGTGGGAGTGGAAGGGAAGAAACGAGGTCCGGTCTTTCGACACTGCTTCACGTGGGCAGCTGCTGCTACGAGATGCGCTGACCTTAAGTGACGAAGAGGGTGAAGGGATTGGCTTGGCCCAGAAGACAGAGGGCATGGGTATCTTGGGCACCTTGATCATCTACGGCCCGGTCTTTGACAGTCTAGGAGCATTTTTCATCAAGCACATGGCCGAGCAACCTCGCATAGGGACCAAGAATTTTTCCGACCACCATGCGAACAAAGTCGACGGGCCGGAGTCAGTGCAGGAGAATGAGGACGGCTTCCTCTGGACGGCAGCCAACGTGCGAGGCTTCGTCCTCGTCAAGTTTGGTGCCAAGACCGTTGACGGCGCTCGAAAATGGCTTGGCCGGCTGCTGAGAATAGAGGGGACGGTGGAGCGACAGTTTGGCCACCAAGCGTTGCTCTGTCTCCGCTAAGGCCATCGTCGTGGATTTTCCAGGTCGGCAAGTTCACTTGGCCGTGGTGAGGAAAAGCCGATCGCCAATGTCGCCCAAGCCAGGCTTGATGTAGCCAGCATCGTTCAGATCATCATCTACACCAGCAGCATGGATGTGTGTGCTCTCAGGCCATTCATTAGCTGCGAGGGACAGGCCCGACCGCGCGGTCAAAACTGCCAGGAAGATGATGCGTTCAACACCCCATTCTCGCAGGGTCTGGATTGCGGCTACGGAGGTGCCACCAGTGGCAATGACGGGGTCAAGGATAATGGCCAGTTTTGCGACAGCAGCCTTGGATTGCGGCAAGTTGTTATAGTACTCGACGGGCTGCAAGGAAGATTTCTCGCGGAAGAGGCCTAGATGGTGGACGGACACGTCGGTTGGCAGGATGGTTTGCACGGCTGCGTCGGTACGACACGGTCAGCCTTGTCGAGCCGTGGCCCAAGCACCACTCACCATCAAGCATGCTCAGCCCGGAGCGAAGGATGGGCACGATGGTGATGCTCTGTGGCAGGATCGACTCGACATCAAATGCCGATCCAACCGGCGACTCATCCTGCAATGGCTCAGTGGACAAAGGACATGGAGTGCCGAGGAACCGGGCCGGACCCAGCCAGCTTTACCGTGCCGGTCGTTGCGACTTGGAGGTCAGCAAGTGCCTCGGTTGCGAGGATCAAAGCAATCTCGTGAACTAGTTGCTTGGTCACTTTTGCACTGGCTGACTTGGATCGCAGCTGGGACAACTTTGCACGCAGGCAGGGATGCCGCGAGATGTGCACATTTGGGGGGAGGTCGGACATTGTGGGGGAAAGGGGGGAAGTGAGGGGGCCAAGGGACAGAACAGCAGCTCGGGAAGTTTTCGGATAGGATGATTATAATTGTATAACTGCTAACAGTGCAATTATTTTTATAGTTACCGTATTTCCATTGCTGGGCAGCCGAGACCGTGCGAGGTACGGTTGCGGTTACTGTACACGTACGGTTGCGGCGGCTGTGGCTTCGATAGCGAGATGTCACGTGCCGCTACCATGACGTGATACAGTCAAGCGCCCACTCACCAGCGATCACATTGCAATAATAGGCTGACTGAGAGTGTAGGTGTAATCAACCACAGCGATTCTGTGGATGCTGCCAATGTTGTTGACCAAAGGGATCTAGAGGCACTGCCTTGTCGCGAAGTGATGATGGTTGAGTAAGGCAGGAAATATTTATGTAAACTGTGATTACCACGTACTGTAACTTCATCAGTCATCACACAATGACTTCAAGACAAAAATGGGCAACGTCACTGGGTAGAATAAAACATTGTGATTGATTGAAGCTTATCGGCAGGGTAGGACAAACAAATATTTCGGTGAATCGGTCGGCCGGCATAGGACGGACATCATCCTTGGGCGAAAATCGGACGACGCGGTCTTGAGGCCGTGCGACCCGGGCGCGATCGACAAGCGGTTTGCATTTTGGCCTGCCTCGTAAAGGCATTGACCTCAGCTGCCAGCGGACTCTGATGGACAGCGTGAGAGAAGGCTGGCAGCGACCCGGCTCGTACCCAGGCTATGCCAGCAGCCACTCGTGCTCCGAGCAAGGGGTTACTGAATTAGACGCGCCGCCGCCTCTCCGCGGCGCACGCACACACGGCTCGCTCGAGGAGCGTCAGGAATCCCTGCGGAGGAGCTTCTCCAGCGCTCACAATGATCACCGGCTCTCGCTCTCAGAACTGGCAGCCCCGCCGCCCGTCGATGAGCGGAAGGCGCTGCCGGACGAGGAGCGCGGCTACGGCAACCAAGAGGACCTCGAAACACGGCGACGGAGCGAAAAGGGGGAGCCTCTGTCGGAGGAAGAGCACCCGACGACGCTGGACGACCTCTACACCGTGTCGTGGCTCATCTTCTTCTCCTTCTGGGGCACACTCGCGCGTCTTGGCATCGAAACCATCACGCTATACCCCGACTCGCCTTTTTTCAGCCGCGTGCTTTGGGCCAACTTGGGCGGCTCCTTTGTCATGGGCTTCCTCGTCGAGGACCGGCGCCTGTTCCGGCACGAATGGGGCACGCCCAACCCGGACGCGTCGGCATCGGCCCACCTGAGGGTCAAGAAGACCATCCCGCTGTACATAGGCCTGTCGACCGGCTTCTGTGGCTGCTTCACCTCCTTCTCGTCCTTCATGCGCGATGCCTTCCTGGCCATGTCCAACAACCTCGAGGGCCCGTCCGACACAAGCCCTTACCACGTGGACACAACGATCCACCACCGCAACGGCGGCTTCTCCTTCCTCGCTCTACTCGCCGTTCTCATCGCGCACTCGGCCATCTCGCTGTCGGCCCTGTCAGCCGGGGCCAACTTTGCCCTGCTGTTGCAGCCAATCACGCCATCCCTACCCTTTACGCTCTTGCGACGCGTCTTAGACCCGCTCGGCGTGGTCCTGGGCTTCGGCGGCTGGCTTGCCGCCGTCTTCCTGACGCTGTGGCCGCCTGGCGACACCACGCACTGGCGATACCGCGCGACTATGCCCCTACTTTTCTCTCCACCAGGGTGCCTGCTTCGCTTCTACGCCAGCAAGTATCTCAACGTGTACATCCCGTGGTTCCCGCTCGGCACATTTTCCGTCAACATGGTCGGCACGGCAGTGTTGGGTATGGCATGGGACTTGCAGCACGCCGTAGGCATTGGCGCCGGAGTCGGGGTGGCCAATGGCTGTGCAGTGCTGGAGGGTATTACAGAAGGCTTTTGTGGGTGTTTGACGACGGTGAGCACATGGGTGCTTGAGCTGGACGGCCTGAATCGGCGGCATGCTTGGATATATGGATTGAGCAGCGTCGGTGCCGGCTTTGGCTTGCTGGTAGTGATTATGGGGAGCATGGCCTGGACCGTGGGATTCTCCGAACCCGGCTGCAGCTGATGTGTAGACATAGACCTTTTTGTCTCCCTACATTTGTACTGTACCTGTATCTAGGGAGCACGCCGTGTGCTGGACTAGTTGTACCGTACGTTACGAGTCGTACTAAAATACGGTAGTTACTTTTTTCTTCCAAGCACGGCCCCATTGGTAACTTACCGTATTAGCCGGTACAGCCCAGCCGCGTCAGGACAGCTCAAAGCCATTGAATCCTAGACAGGGACCTCTACCCATCCGTCGCTCGTTGGCAATAATACAACACAATACACGCCGCACATACACACATGCGGTACAGCACCACGACGCACACACAAATCGAAACAGCCCCACTTCCCCTTGCACTAGCAACGTACCACCCGCCGAAATAAGCAGAACCAGAAGACACAGAGCAGCAGACTCGGAGCACCACATCCTTCTCTTCCAGCGTGCCAGGCAGCCAGCCGACCTCACCACCGCCACCACCACTACTGCTACTACTACTACTGCTACTACTACTACCACTACTACCACTACTACCACTACTACCACTACTACCACTACTACCACTACTACCACTACTACCACTACTACCACTACTACCACTACA
>QQXO01000146.1:0-29732 GCA_003709845.1 Chaetothyriales sp. CBS 134916 | reverse complement strand
CCACTACTACCACTACTACCACTACTACCACTACTACCACTACTACCACTACTACCACTACTACCACTACTACCACTACTACCACTACCTACCGCACCATGGCCCTTTTGCGTTTATACTCCGGCCTCCTGCTTGCCCTCCTCCTTGTCGTCGTCACGCCTAGCTACGCGTTCATTCCTGACGACGCGGAATCACCACACGCGAAAACATCGGCGCCAACAGCGGCGGCAGCAGCGGGGCATGTGCTACTCGAAGAGCGGCAAGGCGGCGTGGTCAACGGGCCCGCAGCGGCGGCGCCGTCGCAGGTGTCGCCGGTGACAACGTACAACATCAACTCGTACACGACGGGCGGGCAAATCGTGCCGGCCACGGTCGTGTACACACAGACATTCGCCGATGTGCCCGACCAGTGGCCCAGCCCGAGTGCCGGCACCATCGGCCTCGGCACAATTACCGGTCAGGTAGGCATTCTGAGGACAACGCATTAGAGGAGTGGCCTATATATATATGTGTGTGTGTGGCGTGAGAAAGTCGGACAGACGGATGAACAGAGGCGTTGATGGATGGATGGAGATAAATATGATTGTGTCAAGTATCATAAGACAGTAGAATCACTGACTGGACAACAAATGAATGAATGAATGGCGCGACACAACGGGTTGAATTTATTTTATTTTATTTTTTCTTTCTTTCTTTCCTTCCTTCTTTCTGTTTTTCACTCTTCTTCCTTCGCTTTTGCAGCGTTAGTCGAATTCATAACTCTAGTTTCTAGACAAGTTACGGAGCGAGAGAGAAATTGGGTAAGTTACAGTATGATAGTGTAAAATAATGTATGGCGCAAAAATAATAAGCAATGTTATTATTATATTTTTGGAGAAAACACTTTACGGCAGAACGGGGCAGCCGACAATCGATGATTGCAACTGCGTATGATTCTCTATATCTTCTTGTGTCTACGGGAGTCATCGGAATGGATGACATATAGACAATGAGTTCCATGTACGTGTTGTCGGTCCAGGTAAAGACATTCCCACATAGGCATTATCGATCAGTCGATACATACTACGGTACCGTAGCAGTAAACAAATCAATGGACCGGTCAATCATACAGCTTGCTCCAGTCAGGCACCACGACCATCCTGGCATCTAGCTGACCGAGTGCAAAAGCCTTGGACTCCTCCTGACGGCGATCATGCTGGTGTTCTTGATCAGGCCTAGGATCAGGATCCGGATCGACCACGGGCGTGCCCAGGGACGACGGCACGGCCGTGCTTTCGTGTGAGTCGTCTGTGTGAGCTGTGCGCAGGAGGACAGCATCCTGCAAGAAATCGACGTCTGTGCCCAGCCGGACCTCCATGCTGGTGCCGGCCCAGTCGAGGGTGATTTTGCCCGAGGCGTGCACATTGAGTTTGCCCACCAGTCCTGATGGCAGTTGGTCGAGGGGACTGCAAGCGGTCAAGACGCCGCTGTGATCGTGTGGGTCTTGGATAGAGGCATGTTTCAGCGCGGCGTCGGCGTCTTTCTTGATCGTAGGGCCTTTGGATTTGTTGTCTGCCGCGGGGGGTAGCTTTGTAATACCATCTTCCCGTTTAACTTGTACAACGACCGCATCGTCGTCATTATCGTTGTCGTTGTCGTCGTCATCCTCATCGTGGCCATCGCCGTCGCCATCTGGCTTGCGCGCGGTCGGGGCGATCAGAAGTGGGGTGAGTGGGGGGAACTGGAGTAGAAACAGTTTGCCGTCGTTGGGCTCGTGTGTTGATGTGCTATCGTCGATGGCAGGCGCAAAGGCACGGCGAAACAGATCAACACCGTCAGCCACGCGCAAACGCTCGGTGCGCTCCTCCGGAGTCTCATGGCCGACCTTGACCTCTCTTGTCTTGCCGGCTGGCTTCTTGACAGTCTTGTGCTTGAGATTGGGGCTGTGTGGCTGTTCTTTGACTAACTCTAGCTCGTCTGCGTCCCTGTTATCTAGCTCTATGGCTTCTGTTGCCGGTTGTTTGGGTGCTGGTGCTCTGAGGGCTGACTTTGGCTTTTGATCAGCCTTGTGCTTGTCCGTCTTGACGGAAGTTGGTGCTCGAAGAGGTCGGAGGCCCTTGTCAGGCCTGGCCTTTGTGCTGCTGCCCACAATGCCATCCTTGTCGTCGTCGTCTTCTCCTTCTTCGTCAGTTGAGATCCCGATAGTCTCAATGTCCCTCATGACCTCATCAGGCTCGTTATCGACCTCAATGGCATGGCCGAGTGCCTTCAGCGGCCCAGAGCCCTCAGCGGCGGATGCAGAGTCTGGGTGCTGCCTCTGGGCACTAGCATCAATGCCGGCGCTAGATGAGGTCGGTAGCGGCGTGATTGTGTTATTTCCCAGCACGATTTCCTCACTACCAGCAGCTAGGGCCCTCCGGACAGTGGGTCTTCCAGCGGCTGCGGAGCCAAAGACGCCGCCTGCGTCGCCTTGATTGGTAAGCTTGGAATCATTCTGAGTTGCTGTGCTGCCTTCTCTGCGGGAAGGCTGGCGTCCGGAAGCCTTGGCGACTCTGGGTGAGGCGGTGGCAGCTTCCTTTGCTCTTTTGGCGTCCCTGTCAGCCTCTTGGGCAGCGAATGCGTCTCGCTCTGCTTTGGTGCGGCGCTGGACACCGGTGCGGGGCTTGAAGGCGCGGGTGGCTTTGGGGGGTGGCTGGTCTGCCATGAAGTGAGCGGCTTCGGGTCGATGGTGGTGGTGGTGGTATTACTACTACTACTACTGCTGCTGCTGCTGCTGCTGCTACAGCTACTGCTGATTTGTGCTGCCGATTTGTGCTGCCGCTGCCGCTACGGTCACACATGTGCTAGTTCACTCTTGCCTGGCTGGAGAGGCGCGTGGCTGCAGACGTCATTGGGGGGCCAACACAAAATGTCACGAGCGCATTGGGCAAGGCAAGAGAGCAAAGAACGAGCCGGTGCTGTGGTTTGAATGCTTCTACATACTTGTTCGATCAGTCGATAAATCGCTGAAGAGTTGTTGGACGCGCCGGAGTTAGACGCCGTATTTCCGCCAATCACCACCGCCCTTGGCATGTCAGCCTTGTCGCTGGCCCGAGAGGAGAATGACGTCATAGGCGCTGACGTCTTAGCCATTGACGTCTAAGGGGACAACGACGCCGGTTGCAGTGGCGGATCCATCATTCGCTCGCTGTGTCGTACCATATATCTTCTGAGGCCAGCCAAGCCGTCTGTTCATTTTCTCTGGCGTCAATTCGGTCAAACAAAAAAAAGCAAGGAACCAAGCGCCGACAAGATCAAAAATAGAGCGTGGCGCGTGGCACGTGGCACGTGGCGCGCGGCGTTGGCTTGTTGAACAAATTCCACATGTCATTCTTGGATCAGTCAAATAATGTCACAGCCGGTGAAGGGGGAGTGCATGCTGTGCAAGTGGACTGGCCTCACGCAGGCTGGCCATAACAGCCAGCTCAGCGCTTCCGCTTCTTGCCCTTGTCCGGGCTGCCGATGCTGCCAACAGAGGGGGCGGGCGCGGGCGCGGCAGCAGGCATGGGCGGCAGCATCATACCGCCGTCCTCCTTGTCCCTGGCTACGGTCTCCATGGCCTTCTTGACGGGCACACCCATGTGGCGACCGAAGCGGCCCTTGCGGCCGTTGCCTTCGTCTTCGCTGATGCAGCCCTCGATCCCAATGCCGGCGTCCTTGCATCGCTGGCATGGACGCTGTCGGTCGCAGCCTTTCTTGCTCTTGCGGCATCGCTGGCAGCGTGGCTTGGTGGACAGATCCTCTTCGTCGACGGCCAGCTGGTGCTGGAAGTTGAGCGACGAGGCCGTGGTCGAGGTCGAGGTCGACGTCTTACGTGGCTGGGCCGCCGCATTGGGAGCGGTCTGGGCTTTGTTGAGGCTGGGCTGCAGGCCTGCCTTGGCCGGCTTGGCCAGTGACTGAGGCCGGCTCTTGAGTGGCTTGATGGCCTTGGCATTGGCCGTGGCTGACTTGGCCGAGCGATGGATCGCGGCCGGGCCATCGTACATCTTGGTCTTGATCTTCTTCGTCTTTGGCCCCTGCACCTCGTCGTACTCGTGCTTGATGTGGCCGTGTGCGCCGTAGTCTTGGTCTGCCTGGTCGAGGAACTTGCGGTACCGGGGCAGGCCACCGTCTTGATCGCTGTACTCGTCGCTGTCGCTGGTGGCGCCCGTCGATGAGGCCGCGTCGGCCACACCGCTAAAGGTGTCGTCCATGGTCGAAGTCGACGTGCGCCCGTGCGAGTAATTGGACACGTCGCCCAGTGCAATCAGCGTGCGTGCAACGTCCTCGTCTGAGATGCAGCTGGCCACAGTTGGGTCAGGCGTTGGCAACACTGCCTGGCCGGTATAAGCGGGCCGGCTTCGGTAGGTGCCGGCAGTGTGAATGGCATTTCTGTCGCGCAGATCATGGCCATGGGCCGCAGCCGTCGCGACCGGCTGATTGGCCGTCTGCTCGGCACCGCTGTCTTGTGCAAGCCGACCATGGCTCAGTGGCGACAGCACCACCGGCGCCTGCTGCAGACCGTACAGCTTTTGCGCAGGCAGACGGAAGGGCGACGGGCCTTCCTGAGCCAGGGAACGCCGCTGCGGAGAAATGGATGATTGTGACGCCGCCACCGGCACCTGGGGCGGCACGAACAAAGGCAGCGTCTGCGGCCTAAGGTTAGCAGCGAGCCCGGCACACACACGACAAGGAAGCGGCTGCCTACCGAGCTGTCAAAAATGGTCTGGCCACGGCGACCATCCTGCAAGACATTGGCCGTGCTGATGTCGGAGCTGACAATCTGTTCGCTCTTGGCCTTGCGCGAGCCCGACAGAGAGCTGCGGCCGGCGTCGCTGTCGCTGAACCCCTCGTTCTCGTGGTAGCTGCCGCTGGCGCTGGAGCCGCGGCTGAGGGCCGGGTAGGAGGCGCCCTTTTGCTGGGAGGCGCTTCTCCTGCCGCGCAGCTGGGGTGGCGACGTGCTGCGCTTGCGCGCCAGGCGCGAAGACGAGCGAGAGGGCGAGTGTGACTGCTCGCGCATGTGCGGAGGCAGCATCTGGAAGGGCTCGCCCAAGCTGGGCCCACGGCCAGCCTCGTGGGTGGCAGGCACGGGGAAGGTGCCAACGGCAGCCTGCGACGACGACGACGACGGCGGCGGCGGCGGCGGTGCACCTGCAACGCTACGCACATACACAGTCGAGCCGTGCGCGAGGTTGTCGAAGGATGCGATCAGCGTGTGGCCCTTGGCATCCTCAAAGCTGACGCCATTGCCATCGTAGATGCCGTAGAAGTTCTTCACCGTCGAGATGATCGACTCGGTGGTGTCGTGTGGGTTGACCTTGACCCGTAGCGGGATGCGCGCTCTTGTCTTGGAGCCCTCGTCCAGGAGGAGCTCGAAGGCGACCGACTTGCCGGGCCCGTGGCGTTTGGGCGCAGGCTGGGCAGACGAGGGCGAGAGCATGCTGGACACATCCATGTTCGGCCGCCGTGGTCGCACTGGCAGGCGGCGGCTGGAGAAGGCGGTGCAACGCAGAGATGACGAAGAGGTGACGACAAGCCAACGACGACCAGTGCTGTGGGCAGAGTGTCAGCGACTATGCTGCTTCAAGCGGCGATGAGAATCGATGGCCAGTGATAAGCATTGATTGGCATTCAAGCGCAGTCATGGCCGTTGATGGCCAGTGATGATGAGCTTGCTTCCCGAGCAGCGGCTGCAATCAGCCAGAGCACTGTTGGGACCAGGGCCCGTGCCGTGGGGGGGGGAGCGGCCAAAGCGGCGTTTTGGGTGAGTGGTACGAGCAGGAGCACACGGGCTTACAGGCTGAATTGGCAGCGGCACAGCAGAGTGCTCGTCTCGCAGACCGCAATGCGAGAGGCGATGGGCTCGGATGCGGTCGGGATCGAGGAGTGGCCGCTACGGTGTCGGCATGGTCAGACAGGTCTTTGGGGGGAGGGGGGAGGAAGTGAGGCCGGCGGCTGCGGCACTGTGCAGGGCAGACCAGCTACAGGCAGGGCCGGGCCGGGGCGGTGGGTGCGGTGGGTGCTTAGAGAGGGCCGGCGTCGACACAGAGACGGCAGCGGCAGATGGAAGAGGTGGATGGAGCAGGAAGAGAGAGAGCGAGAGAGAGAGAGAAGGAGCGAGAGAGAGAGAGAAAGAGAGAGGGAGGCAGAGTGAGCAAGGCGCAGATGGCCCTGGCTGAAACTGGTTGTGGCTCCACCGGGCCGAGTGGTGGTCGGTCCTCAGTCGAATGTGGCACAACAAGATTCTCGGACAGGCGATCAAGATGGCTAGATGGCTAGATGGCTAGATAGATAGATAGATGGACAGATAGATGGACAGATAGATAGACAGGTAGATAGACAGGGAGATAGACAGGTAGATAGACAGGGAGATAGACAGGTAGATAGACAGGGAGATAGACAGGTAGATAGACAGGTGGATAGAGAGATGGATGGATAGATGGGCCGACCGACAGATATATAGATGGACAGACTGACAGATAGATAGATAGCTACATGTAAAGACTACGGCTGTGGGTGTGATTTGGCTGGCGATGGCTGGCGATGGCAGGCGATGGCAGGCGATGGCAAAGCGAGGCCAATTCGATTGCCATGACCACACAGAATACAGCTTGCTCTGTAGTGCGCGCTCGGCTCTGGTGGGCTGTGAGCGTTGACCTCAGCGCAGCAGTAGAGCAGCAGTAACTAGAGCAGCAGTAACTAGAGCAGCAGTAACTAGAGCAGCAGTAACTAGAGCAGTAGTAACTAGAGCAGTAGTAACTAGAGCAGTAGTAACTAGAGCAGCAGTAGAGCAACAGTAGAGCAACAGTAGAGCAGCAGTAGAGCAACAGTAGAGCAACGGTCGAGCAGTAGCAGAGCAGCAGCAGCCACCTCTGGTGCCAGTCATCAGTCATCAGTCATCCAGTCATCCAGTCATCCAGACATGTAATCATGCAATCATGCAATCATGCAATCATGGCGTCAAATACGGTACGACAGAGCACGAAGCAGACGGCGGCTTGGTGATTTGGCCATCCGGGCACATCGCCACCTGGCGGCGTGGACGGACTGCTACGCAACTGGGCAGCAGAGTGTCAGCATCTGCGCCGGCAGACACGCCGGGTGGAGTTGACTGAGTCGGCTGTTGACTTGGCTGGAGTTGGGCGGCGGTGGCCTGGCCGTTTGGCTTGGGTGGGCTTGGGTGCTTAACGGCCAGGATAAGCCAGGGCGGGCCAATGCTCGGCCTCACACCCTCTCGCTCGCTGTCACCAGTCATGCCGCCGGCCGCGATGGTCCAATCTTCGCGCGCGCGCGTGCGACGACCGCATGGTGCTAGCTTGCTAGCTGCCATGCTCTGTCTGGCCAGAGCAGCATTGCTCGGGTGGGTGAGGGAAGACCAACTTTAAAAGGCATCGCGGAATGCGGCATGCTTGGCCTGGCCGCCGCCCACTGGCCACTATGGCTCTGAGCAAGCCTGGTGTTCTCGCGCTTTCGGAACGGAACGAATGAGGACCTAAGGGTGTGGTTGCCCCGCCCTGGCCAATCCGCCGCTTCGTGTTTCGTGCCTCTGGCTGTGCGACTGTGCGACTACGGCATGGACGGCATGGACGGCATGGACGGCATGGACGGCGTGGACAGCATGGACGCCATGGACGCCATGGACGAGTACCGTATATGTACCTCTGTCGCGCGCGCCGCCGCACCGCTGCCTTTGCGGCGTGGGCAGCCAGCCAGCCAGCCAGCCAGGCCTGGCCCAGGCCCTGGCAGTAGCGTCGACGCCTAATTACAGAGCACGGTACCGGTAGCTATGATCTCCTCCCACACAGTCTCGTCGACCAGGTTTGAGTTTTGGGGTGCTCACTCGGACCGTCGGAAAATCACGACGCATCTTTGTCCGGGCCGTGTGTGTCGATTGGCCACAGATCGCACACATTCGTCAACAGCACGAAGCCGACGTGGGACCTCGGCCAGCAGAACAAAGCGTGCAAAATGGCAACTGACTCAACCTGCGACAGGCGCCAATACGACAATGCGACAATGCGACGTTGCGACCCCTCACAAGCCACTCACTCACCTCACCAGGCACTGCGCGACAGCATCAGAATGATGTGGATGAGAGCCAGTCGGCCAACCACACCACTTCACCATCGGCCAGCACACACTCGTACGAAGCGCCGAAGCCAGCAAGCCTTTCAGCCACTGATCATTTATCCGTTGATCCATATATGATGCATTTATCCATTTATCCATTTATCCCTTTATCCCTTTATCCATTTATCCCTTTATCCCTTTATCCCTTTATCCATTTGTCACTACCGTCTTTAGCCATGTGCAACTCTAGATCTGCGGCTGCAATCGTTGCGGGCCAACTGCTGTGTAAAGTGCTGAGCAAAGTGATAAGAAACTTGCGTCGGCCATCGCCTACGCCATCACGTGGATGCGCGGTAGAGTCGTGTTCCGACCTTTCGGAAGCGGCCGGTGCCTAGAACACGCGTCGAAGCACTCTGCTCCGGCGTTGCAGGCCTACAAAATGCGTGGGCCACTAACTACGTACATACACTCTTCTATCCATCCTTTTTCACACCAACCAGGCGCCCATGGCGTGGGCCAGACGCACAATACGCATTATGAGCCAGACACAGATCCCGCGTCGCCAGGGCGGCGATGATGTATGCCAAGGCGTTGCCCGGCTCTAGGTGCCAAGCTGCTACCGAAGAGCCACCAGCATAAGCGAGGCGGCCGCGGGCGCCGCTGAGGCCACTGGAGCCGGTGGAGCCGCCGGACCCGCTTTTTGGCCGGGGCGGATGTAAACATGGCAGCCACTGGGGCGGCAGCTGTTGGGTGTTGTGTTTGCTGATGTTTTGGTTGCCCGCGTAGCCGGGTCGTTGGCGAGAGCAACGGCTGCTCCGCTGGTCTGCTGTTTTTTCCCCCAGCATCATCAGCATCCGTTACGAACTCAGGTTCTTCTCGTACCGTCGTAGCTTGACAATCCCGCATCCTTCTGCTCGTCCACCCGCCAATGCCACGTCTGCTGTCGCGTGTCGCCAGCTCGTGCTTTGCCTAGCTGCCTCGTCGCCGCGCCGCGCCGCGCTGCCGCCTCGCTGGTTGCTGCCGCCAGCTCCAGAGCATTGAGCAGCTCGCTGGCCGGTGCACCATGGACGCAAAGGTATGTTAACTATGGCACGCGTTGGTCGACCACGCCGCTACCGCTACGCTACGCTACGCTACGCCTATAGCTTCCTGTGCCAGGCCATGCCGCTGACACCGCTGTAGCCCCATCGTCCATTGCGTGCCGTCCGTGTGCGCAACGACGAGAACATGCCGCCCAACGCCGCGGCGGCCACCAAGACCATCCACCACCGCAACAAGTCCAGCCCGGCCCTGTCGGTCGTGGCCGGCGGCGGCGTCCTGGTCAAGACGGCGGCCGCCAAGCGGACCGCGTTTGGCGACGTCAGCAACATCGCTGCTCTGCCTCGCTCCAGCAAGGACGACTCAACCCTACCGGTCAAAGCTGCTGGCGGCCCTGTCGTCGCGCTCAAGGCTGCCGCAGCGCCGCCACCGCTGACCAAGCCAGCCCAGCGCCCACTGTCAGTGTCAGGCCTTAAGAGCCTGCTGACCGGCAGTAGCGCGACTAGCAACTTCAACAACACCAACAGCTATCATAACAGCGTCAAAGCCAAAGCTGGTGGGACCAGTGCCGCCAGTGCCGCCAGTGCCGCCAGTGCCGGTGCCAGTGCCACGCAAGACCAGGCACACAAGGCCCAGGCGTGCGAGAGTGCACAGCAGCAGCATCCGAATGGCAGCTCTGCCGCAACCCGCCGCGGCGTGCTCAGCAAGCGAGCCACCACCATCTTCAAAGACTCAAACGTTGTCCTTAACTCTGTGCTAGAGACCGAGGCTGCTCAACCGCTGGCCACCCTTCTCGCCCAGTCCAACGCGTCCCTCCCACCGCTTCCTGCCGCCAGTGCCAGTGCCAGTGCCAGTGCCAGTACCAGTACCAGTACCAGTACCAGTACCAGTGCCAGTACCAGTACCAGTACCAGTACCAATACCAATACCAGTACCAATATCAATACCAATGCTCATGCCAATACCAATGCCAATGCTCATGCCAATACCAATGCCAATGCTCATGCCACCACCACCACCATCACCACTACCACCACCTCCTCCTTCGAGCCCGCCCAAGACGCGTCCGCCAACAATCACCACGCCGCTGCCTTCTCTGACATCAGCCTCCCAAGCATCGAAACCGTCTCTCTCGCGTCAGCTTCTCACCACATTGGTCAGGCCGCGGCCGCTGCTGCCGTGCCTGAGCCAGTCAAGAAGCATGACGCCGTCGTGGCACCGACAGCGATTGCAAACCAAGCCCAGCCTCCTCTCCTCGTGCCCGCGCTCAACTACCTCGGCCAGCCCGACTTTGCTGTCGGCCAGATCGCCACCATCCCTGTCCTGCCGCCGCTCTTGCCTCCCCTCCATCCACAGCACTTGTACCAGGCACCGGCGCCCTTGGCAGAGCCAGAAGAGAACTGGGAACACGAAGACAACGATGAGCCGGTCGACTCAGAAGGCTATGTCACCGCGCGCTCCTACCGCTCAAAGGCCGACACCACCACCGGCGCCACCACCCTGCTCTTCCCCAGGGCCAGTCAGCGCGCAAAGCAGGAGCTCTCGGACGCCAAGCAGCTCGTCGAAGCCTCGCGCACGGCCGAAGAGATCGAGGACGAGACCTTCGACACCAGCATGGTGACCGAGTACGGCGACGACATCTTCGCGTACATGAAGGAGCTCGAAATCTCCATGCTGCCCAATCCTCACTACATGGACAACCAGCACGAGATCCAGTGGTCCATGCGCTCCGTGCTGATGGACTGGCTCGTCCAGGTCCACCACCGATTCGGTCTGCTACCCGAGACCTTGTTCCTCTGCGTCAACTACATTGACCGCTTCCTCTCCTGCAAGGTCGTCTCGCTCGGCAAGCTACAGCTCGTCGGCGCCACCGCCATCTTCATCGCCGCAAAGTACGAGGAGATCAACTGCCCCTCGGTCCAAGAGATCGTCTACATGGTCGACAACGGCTACACCGTCGATGAGATCCTCAAGGCCGAGCGCTTCATGCTGACCATGCTCCAATTCGAGCTCGGCTTTCCCGGCCCCATGAGCTTCCTGCGACGCATCAGCAAAGCCGATGACTACGACCTCGAGACCAGAACGCTGGCCAAGTACTTCCTCGAGGTCACCATCATGGACGAGCGATTTCTGGCCAGCCCGCCTAGCTTTGCTGCCGCTGCCTCACACTGCCTCGCGCGAATGCTGCTGCGCAAAGGTTCATGGGTAACACGTCTCCCGTTTTCTTTCCTTATACCTCACCTTTGCTGACCGTTGTCTCCAGACCCCCCATCACGTCTGCTACTCTGGCTATACCTTTGCCCAGTTGCGGCCGTTGGTGCGCCTGCTGCTCGAGTGCTGCGAGAATCCTCGCAAGCACCACGCGGCCGTCTTCAACAAGTACGGCGACAAGCGCTACAAGCGCGCCTCGGCCTTTGTCGAGGCAGAACTGCAGCGAGGCTTCCGACTTCCCGCCGACCTGCACCAAGCCAAGCCCTACACAGGGGCCCAGCTTCAACAGTTCTTTGACACTGTATCATATTTCCACACATGAACCCACCCCACGCCTGCGCCATTGCCTCAGCGTGTCCTCAGCATCATCCGCATCATCCGCATCATCCGCATCATCCACATCATCCACATCATCCACATCATCCACATCATCCACATCATCCACATCATCCACATCATCCACATCACCTGCATCACCTGCATCATCCGCATCGCCCGCATCACCCGCATCACCCGCATCACTCGCATCACCCGCATCACCCGCATCACCCGCATCGTCCAGATCATCCAGTCCCAGTACCCCAGCAATGCAAAATCACGAAGTCATGACCACCCTTCCACTAATATTATCCATTTTGCCTTCTGAGCAGGCCAGGGGATCTTGAGTATGCATGGCGTATGGGATCCCTCTGACCATTTCATTTTCTTTTGTGCCTGCACCGCGTCATTTCACCTGAAGCGGCCGGCCCTAGACGCCTAATACCAGTCCATCTGGCTGGTCAGGCTTTGATGACAGACACCCGGGGGAGGAGGAACGACGAGGAGGTAGGCGTCATGAGAGTGAGCGAGGTATCGCCCTTGGCGCACACCGCTGCGAAAACCAAAATAATTAGCCTACCGTAGTTAGCAATACCGGTACCGAGATCCTGCCTCGCAATCTCCTCTTTTGTCTTTCCTACACATCCTGCCCATTCAACTCGACCAACCGTCTGACCACATCGACTACTTGTCTCCACCTCTTTTCCCTTTCTCTGCCATCATTTTCATCATCATCGTCATCCTCCTTCTCCTCGTAACTTCTTCCACCACCACCACCACCACCACTTTCCACCACGCCTACCATCCCCCTCATCTCCCGATCCAACACCCCGCGAAGCCGCCTCACCAGCACCCCGATCCGCGCCCACCCCCGCATCCGTATCCACCCATCCACTACCACCCCAACCCCGTCCTGCCCGTCCACCTCGATCCCCCCGGCCCCGCCCGCAAACAGCAGCACGCCGTACTCCTTGCACCCCGTCACCCCCCGCACGAACGTCTTGCTCGTCGCCACTTTGCTGAAGAACGACAGGTAGCCACCCCCACTGTTACTACTACCGGTAGCACTATTCGTATTGGTCGACCACGAAAACAGGGTCGACGACGGGTGGATGAACACCCTGCTGCTGCTGCTGTTATTTGGTGACGGCGGCTCAGTAAAATACCGGATCATCTTGCCCTCCGGATCCACCTCCTTGGCGCCCGATACCGACTGCATGTATTTCTTCTCCGGCAGCCGGATTTCGGCCAGGTTAGGCGACAGGGCCCCCGCGATGAGAGCGCGGAGCAGCGCGCGGTTGTAGTTGTAGTTGTAGTTGTAGCTGTAGCTGTTATTATTATTCTTGTGGTTGTGGTTGTGGTTGGTGGTGGGTTGCGCGCCGACGTGGCCCCGAGAAGCAGAAAACGAATAGCCCCTGTCCACCAGCCCGGCGTCTTTCAGCGCGTCCAGCAGGATCAGCCGCGTGGAATCGATTTCACGTAGAGACGTGCCAGACAGCGCGTTGGCTTCGGTCCACGCCCGGAGTTCGCGTGTTGTCGACCGCTGCCGCCGACTATCCCACTCGTCAAAGGCCGCGCCGTCCAGGAGCAGGTCGCCGTCGTCGTTGCTGTGGCTGCCAGTCAGGTCGTTGCGCGAGAGGAAGCTGTTGCGGCTGGCGGTTGCTTGGTCGCCATTGATATTATTGCCTACTTCGTTGCTGCTGCTGTTGTTGTTGTTGCCACGCCGCGCGCCGCGAGGCCGCGACGTGAACGGGCTCTTGTTGGTGGACAGAATCGCAGCGATTGTCAGGCAGGCGTCCAGACAGCTGAAGAGCGTGCCGTAGATGATGAGCTTGGCGCATTTCAGGTCGGCTGGGATGGCCGCCATGCAGCTGCCCAGGCCTGTGAGGCGCTGACCGCCGTCGGCATCATCTTCTCCTTCAAGCGCGCCCATCCGGCGGAGCGTGGCCAGCGCGCTGGCCACAGCGCTGCCATCCGGCGGTGAGATCATGCGGCGCAGAAACGCTGCCACGTCCTTGTGCGTCGGTGTCGTTGTGCTGATGACACTCAAGCACAGCTGCTCCAGCGGCACGCGCTTGACTTCCGGGTCTGACTGCGGCCGCAGCACGCATGATTCGACGTTGCGTGTGAACAGCTTGTAGCACGCGCCTGCCTGCACCCGGCCAGCTCGCCCCCTGCGCTGTTTGCACGCCGCGCGCGATGCCCAGCCTTCTTGCAAGCGTACCATGCTGGACCCAACGTCGTACGTTGTCTGCTTGACTCTGCCCGTGTCGATGACCGCCACCACGTCGGGAATCGTCACCGATGTCTCCGCCACGTTGGTTGCACATATCACCTTACGCAGTCCTTTGGGCCCAGGTGGGAATGCTTTCTTCTGCTGCCATGGCTGCAGCGATGCGTGCAGCGGGAGAGCGTGTGTGCTGGGTACTTGCTGGCACACCGCCCGGAGACATCGGTCGATTTCCATGCTTCCTGGCAGGAATATCAGGATTGCACCAGGGTCAGAGCCCAACTCCATGTCGATAACCTCGACCAGAGAGGCGATAAGATCGTAGTTGATCCCCTTGCCCAGCTTCTGGATTGCCTTGCCCATTCCTGACCCTGATTCTTCTTCTTCTTCTTCTTCTTCTTCTTCTTCTTCGTCGTCGTCGTCGTCAACGTGTCGAGAGCTCGTCGCCCTGCCGGTCAATTTCAGCACATCGTCGAGGAAGTAATCGCTGACGGGAAATGTACGGCCTTCAATGTGGACTCTGGCCACCTTCCCGTCGCCGCCAAAGTAGTCGATAAAAGTCTGGGCGTCTACCGTAGCACTCATCAGCACAGTCTTCAGACTTGGAAGTTTTGGCATTGCACTCTTGATCAGCGCGAGCAGAAAATCTGTGTCCAGCGAGCGTTCGTGAACCTCATCGATAAACACGTGGCTAATGCCTCTGAGCGCCGCTTGCGGGCTCTCTGCTAATTGTAGTCGCCGGAGCAGGACACCCGTTGTCATAAAGGTGATCTTGGTCTTTGAACAAATCTTCGATGCTCCTTTGATGATGAAGCCGACTTCGTCTCCCTCGGCAGAGCATCGCTCCTCTGCCACGCGATCAGAAAGTGCCAAAGCGGCCACTCGTCGCGGTTGCGTGCAGAGGATGTTGACCACCGAACCTTGGTCGCTTCGGATAGCCTCGTCCAGGATGAACTGCACACTTTGTGTTGACTTTCCCGAGCCCGTGTCGCCAGTAATGAGCGTCACTTGCTTACTTTTCACAGCTTGGACAATCGCTTCCGCTTTCGACCATGCCGGCAGTTTCTGCCTGGAAGCCTTCATTCTCTCTTGAGCTGGACTTGCTTGCCTACCCGCCCAAGCTTCTCGTATTTCGGTACTGCTTCGCAGATCACGTAGACGTTTCTGCTTCTGTGCCTGGCCCTTTCGCAATCTTCGCTCATGGCCATCTCCGCGGTGCAGACGCAACTCACTCAACGCAAACCTCGCCGTTTGTATTTCGAGGTCCACCAACTTTCCAGGGATCTCGATAATGCCGGGTAAACTCGCGTGGACGTACTCAACCAGGGAATATATCATAGCGTCACCAACCAACATATCCCATGCATACACCAACGCCTTCTTTGTCGCGCTCAGCCGTATATAGGCAGGTAGTCCAGGGGCATCGATGGTGAGAAGTGGTACTGCGTAGTCTGGATAACCTCTAGAGGGCTTGGTAAAATGTACGGTCACCTGGCTTCCAGACACAGGCTCCATTTTTATAGAACATGACTCAGGAGTTAGGAGGCTGAAACTTTCGCCGTACACAGCTTCCAGAGCCATGAGCTCCTCGGACCACGCTTCCGTAGCCGGCTCGTCAGTTGCTGATGGAAAACTTCGAGGAGGCACAAGACTGGCCAGTAGTGCTTCGAGGGCCGAACTTTCGCTTCCCTGGTTGTCCTTCAAAGCCTGCGAACAGAGCTCTTGGGAGAATCCTCCACGCATCAACCGTCGGATTTTGGCGTCATTGGCCACGTTACCACTTGCCAACGTGACTCCAGCAGAGTAGTTTTGAGGTAAGGCCCACTTGGGTAGGTCGTCTTCTGGCACATGAATCAGAAGCCAATCGATCGCGTCTTGGAGAGTGTTGCAATACTGCCCTGCCTCGCGAATGTGGCTCTCACGAAAACCTCTTGGCTTCAGGGCAGATACTAGCTCTTCAGCAGCTGATTTCGACGACGGAGGCGAGTCCCATGTATCATACTGTCTAACGATAGACTCGATCTCGGATCGTAAGTTGGGGCCCAAATCGATTCTGGGAGCGCGTGACCAAATTCGATTGCTTTGAGCCTGGAGCTGTGGTGTTTCAAAACCGGCCTTTTCTGCTGCTGCAACTTTTTTCGCCTGCTCCACCTTTCGCTTCTCGGATTCGATTCTGATTTCCTTGCGCTTCGCCTCTGCCGCGAAAGGATCGGCATCGTACTTCCATTCCCGCTTCTCCTTGATGTCTTCCTTTTTGAACTCCTGGAATGGGCCCTTCCATAGGTCTCTATAAGTCGGAGGTAGTGTCATATGAATGTTCTTCATGCTAGCGACGCGAAAAAGGGCATACGTGGCCGCGAAGTGCCTAGCCTCGAGGGCACTTTCTTGGTTGGCCAAGTCGGCCTGTAACTGGGGTAGCTCAAACGGCGGTAGCGTCGTAGTCTCCCGAGTCTTTAGGTCTGTTTTCGATAGCGTGACAGCCGACCTGTAAGCTCCACCGGTAACTCGTTTCATCGAATACTCCGGCTTGTTCCACCGCGCCCGCTGGCAGTGCTCCGAGAGCAAGTTGACAGGGAGCTTGCCTGTCCATGATGCACCACCGATGATTTTACGTGCATCTGGTCTTGGTGGTCCTTGCTGTGCTGGTTCACTTTTGGGCTTGACCGCACCGGCTTTATTGGTGAAGACAATGTAGTCATCTTCAGACGGCTTGGAAGCAGGTTTGGCTGATGTCTTTGCCGCATTGCCTCTTTTCGGAGCCATCGAATAGATCGATTGTGAAGTTAGCGTAAAAGACGAAAGACATTACGGGAGCGTCTCAACACTGGGAATTCTTTCAGCTGTCTGGCTAGGCTTTGCGCCCGATCATTGTTGCGTCTGATTGCCGTCTCCTCTCGTCCTGAATCTGGTGATCGGAACCAAGGCACAAATATTAATGAGGCCGTTCGATGCTGTAAAACCGGTCCTGAGCACACTCTATGCTAATAAGTATATTGCAAGAGTCGAAGGGAGTGTTGATTGTAATCATGTGCTCTGATTGGCTGGTAGCATGACCATAGCATCACGTGAGGGGTTATATTGTGTGCAGGGTCTTGGCTCTTGGCACAATTGCTATGGTTACTAGCTAATACGCGATACGCTGCCATACGGTATGATACGATTCCTACGTCGGCGAACAACTAATAACAAAGTTCTTTTCTGATATGCCGTAACTAGTTTTAATGCTATGTCATCTTCTACTTAGCATGTTCTTGAGACTGACTTGCCACGAGCTGCCGACTGCCAATTCCATCAACTTCACGGAATATCTAAATGCAGAATCACACAGAGCAGGGGTTGTTGACTGGCAGAATCGTTCGAGTCATCTCCCCTCACGCGTCATTCTTGTCTCCCAATCCCCGCACGACTGTCGAAGCCAGTGGAAGGGAGCGGGCAGAGGGACGGGTAAGATGAATGCTGGTCATGGCGCATTGGCTTGAATTTCTGTTTATTGTCTCCGTTGCTTCGTGTGTTGACTTGATGTACGTGCATTATTGTGAGTCCAAGTAGAACACACTGACTATCAGAAACAATGTCGACTCTCGAGAAGCATTTCTTCAGCGACCCAAGTAGGTGTTTCTTTTCCCCGAGCGACGGCCGTGTCTTTACGACGCCAAAGACATGACTTATAATCTGAATAGCACATCTTGTCATATCTTCTCTCCGCTCGCTCACCATCACGAACCCCTCGCTTGCATTTGATGAGCCCAACAAGATCATCTATCGCCGTCCCACGCCTGAGCTGACGGACAATCCGAAGGTCTCGATTATCTCAGGAGGCGGCTCTGGTCATGAGCCTGGTATGGCTGGCTTCGTGGGTAAGGGCATGCTCACGGCCGGCGTTGCTGGCACTATCTTCGCCTCACCGTCTGCTGAGCAAGTTCGAAGAGCAATGCTTTCGCGAGTGCCGACCGAGAAGGGGGTCTTAGTCGTCACGATGAGCTACACGGGTGATATGCTCAACTTTGGTATGGCAGTCGAGAAAGCAAGGGCAAGTGGCGTAAAGACAGAATTCTTAGCCATTGGTGATGACGTCGGCGTGGGAAGAGCAAAAGGTGGAAAGGTCGGCCGGCGAGGTATTGCTGGCAGCGTGCTGGTGCTGAAGACGATCGGAGCAGCTGCTGAACTGGGATGTGACTTGACACAAGTCCACACTCTGGCCAAACTGGTCGCTGGCAACACTGTGTCTGTTGGCTCATCGATGGAACATGTGCACGTGCCAGGAAGAGGACCGATGGAGAGCTTGATGGCTGCGGCAGATATCGAGGTCGGCATGGGCGTACGTACGAACGGAGGGTGGTTCCTGAAATTTGGCTGACAAACACCGATCGCAGATCCACAATGAACCTGGCTCGCAAACCGTGCAAGGATCTCTGCCAGACCTGATCAGGATCATGCTCGCCCAGCTTCTCGACCGCCACGACAAGGACCGCCACTACGTCGACATCAGACCATCTGATCAAGTCGTGCTGTTTGTCAACAACCTGGGGGGCGTGTCCAACCTCGAAATGGGTGGTATTATCACAGAACTCGACAAGCAACTGAAAGAGAGCTATTCATTAACGCCCGTTCGCGTGATTGCTGGTACTTTCCTCACCTCGCTCAACGGCCTCGGCTTCTCAGCATCGATCCTCAAACTCGAAGACACCGGGCTTGGCCCGGGCAAGAGCATGCTCGACCTACTCGACTACCCGGTAGAAGCCGTGGGCTGGGCTGGGCCGATACCGGCATCAACATGGGAAGCCACCAAGAACGAGGCGGCGACAAAGGACAACACAGCTTCGTCTACGGAGACGGCAACACAAAAGAGCAACCTGAGGCTTGACCCCAAACAAGCAGCTACCGTGCTCAAAGCCGGTCTGGACAACGTCATCGCCATCGAACCCGAAGTCACGCGCTACGACACGATAGTGGGAGATGGCGACTGCGGAACCGGTCTCAAACGCGGCGCCGAAGCGGTGCTCAAGGAGCTGGACGACACGGCCAACAATCCGGTTGACGCGGTGGCGTTCGTCAACAAGATCGTCGCTGTGGTCGAGAACACCATGGACGGCACCAGCGGGGCCATCTACGCCATCTTCCTTAACGCGCTGGCGGCTGGACTTGGCGAACAAGACGACATTAGTAGCAGCGGCGCCTCAAGCAAGGAGAAGGCTGTCGACGCCAGAACGTGGGCTGCCGCTCTCAAATGGGCGCTCCAGGCGCTTGGAAGATACACGCCGGCCGCGCCGGGTGATCGCACGCTCATCGACAGTCTTGTGCCGTTTGTGGACGAGTTAGCAGCCAGCCAGGACGTCAAGAAGGCCGCTCAGGCGGCGCGGGCCGGTGCAGAGAAGACAAAGGGGATGAAAGCGAGTCTGGGCAGGACAGTGTACGTGGGTTCGGAGACTGAGTGGGTGGGGAAGGTGCCGGACCCTGGGGCATGGGGGCTCGCGGCATTCCTTGACGGGTTGGCTAGTGCCTGTTAAGATTCAATTGAAAACAAAAAGGCGAAGATATGGCCCATGTTGGCAAGGGAGTTTTAGGCAGCAGCCATATATATGGTTGTAAAGATGCGCGGGGGGAGACAATCCGCTATCTTGTTGTTGGCCCGCTTCGATGACCTGCTCGACTAGAGCACAGCTCAATGATGCGGTCATTCCCTGTACGTCAGTTCACGCAGCCGCCGACGGCCGTCCTCATACCTTCGCATTGTCTCTGTCTCAATGCTATGCTGGGTTCTTGAGGAGCCTCCTCTTTGTTCGTGTGGCAACAATTCTTGTCGCTCTGATTCGCATTCGACTAGGGACGTCGCTGCCCACCCATCCATTTCGCATTCTATCAGTAATAGCGGCCGTTGGTGCCGAAACACAACAAGACCTTTGCTGTAGGCTCTTCAACTCAACAGCACCAGAATGACACTGTCACCTCGTAGAAACATCTTGGAGATAAAGCGGTCTTTGTTGACACCCTTCTTGCCGTCCCTGCCACTTTTCTCCGTCCACATTTCTTTGACGTTTTCCAGCACCATATTGCAGTGGCGGTCGAAGGCTTTGACTCGCGCGAGCAGTTTCCTGTTGTTGCGGCAGGAGATGAGGACCTGCGTGTGGGTGCGCGTGGCCGTCATGAGGATGGACAATGGCCCGGAGGAGAGTTCGTGCTGTTCGAGAAGACCGACTTCATATTCACTATAGTTCACCCAAGTAGAGTCAGCATCAGCATCAGCATCATCGTCAACGTTATCGTCAGCGTCAGCGTCATCGTCATCGTCAGCGTCAGCGTCATCGTCATCGTCATCGTCAGCGTCATCGTCAGCGTCATCGTCAGCGCCATCGTCAGCATCAGCATCAGCGCAAGCAGACCAATGTTTAAAACATTCCGCGCGAACATGGTCAGTGGCATGAGGTGGGCTGGCCGACACCAGTCTGTGCCACCGCCCTTAAAGCGCTATGTGCAGCAAGATCCAACGGATGCAACACGGGAATGATCAATATTTGCATCAAAGATGTCCATATTGATGCATATTGATGCATGGTGATGCATGGTGGTGCATAGTGATGCCTGGCGATGAGTGGTGGCGACGCGAGGTAGGCGTGTTCTTAGACTGGCGGAGCGGAATCGCCTCGAAGGGGGTGGTGGGCGGACCAAATAGGGAGCCTCCAACGCGGTGGTGGGCGAATGGGAGACCATGAAGACACAAAACAGACATGAAGCGGGGTAGGGGTACGTACGTCAACTCACTCCTGGACTTGCCCAGCAGCTCCCTACAAAAGATAAGACCATTAGCATCACGGCTGTCGGCCGCTCGTGTGGTTGGATGGAAAGGGAAGGGATCTGAGTCATCGCGTCAGACAGATAAGGCAGGCACGTACTGGAGTTTGGAGGTATCGGCCATGGCGAAAGAAAATACTTAAAGCAGGCAGGAATCCGGTCGATGCAAAAATCACATTTTCATTTCCTTCTTCTGCCCAGGCGCCCGAATAGCTTTTTGGCTTGGCGAAGGGGAAGCACCGAAAATTCTCTAGTCCCCATACAGGCTAGCGCCGGATCGACGCTGCCGACCACCAGGAGCTTGCGACGCGCCCCAGCATTGGGCACTTTAAAACAACGCGCTAGTGGGGCGTGAGAGGGCCGGCCGAGAGTTCCTCCATCCCCCAACTGCAGTCTCTCAGGTCTTGTTGATTGTTGATATTGCTGGTTCTTGCAACCTCCTAGAATAGAGAAGGCCTGTTTGCATTTGGACCATTCTCACCTATCGTTTGCTCTATATCATCGGCAGGAGTTAAGAGCACTATCCGCGGCTTGTACTCTGACAGTACACGCGACCTTAGTTGCTCTCATATTCACAGCTCGACTCATGCTTACTGCCTCGTCAATCTGCCCTCGTCCACTCTGAGGAACCATGCTGAGTTAGCTGGTGGCTGGGTTTCTCACCTTGGTCACCTGAAGCCTCAAGGCCATCCATCCTCTCTCCACCATTGGTTGGGATGGCGTCTGAAGCTGGGGTCACCGTGCAGACAGTGAAGCTCAAGGTGCTCTACACGTTTGACGCCGACTACAGAGACAACCATCTAGCCCGATGTCCGCAATCCTTTGGCGTAAATACCTGTTTCATTGACTCGACAAATCAAATCGGCCTCGTCGACTTGAGAACTTGCCTGGACGCGGTGACGGCGGCGAGCCCCGAACTCCTCTCTCGCCTTGATACAGACTACGCAGTCTATGCCTTTGATTACTCAGAGGAAGACGCCCCTCTGGTTGGCCAGGGCCTGCTCACCAAGCATGTCTCTGCCCAAGACGAGCCAGCAGGACAAGAGGGTGAGGCCATGGTCACCGGACGAATCACAACTGGTCTCATGGGCCTGCTGTCGAAAAATTCACAGCCGACGCTGGAAGTCAAGCTCCGACTGAAGCCTGTCACCGCCTTTGCCAGCCAGCGAACGAGATCGGGCAGTTTGAGCAGCCAAGATGGTCGAATTCCGCAGTGGCTGAGTGGCAGCGAACTCAGCCTGGCCCAAGGCCTGCAGCGGCCCATATCCCCCATGCATACGTCTGGCCTAGAGACGGTGCAGAGGATGCTTAGTGAAGGGGGACCACCACGAGACAGACAGTCTGTCTCAAGACCGGACGGCATGGCTCCTTCGCGGCCAGGCAGCCGGGCCGGAACTCCGTCGTTACAGCCTCCGAATAACGCTCCCCAGCGGTCGCAATCCCATGCTCGGCGTGACTCGTTCAATTCAGGCTATTACAGTGGCGAAGACTATGCAGACGACGGCCCTGTTCGGAAGCGAGCCAAGACCACTAAGGTCGATTGGCCCAGCAAGTCGGACTTGAATATTGAACGTCAGCCTGACTCATTGCGAGTGGCAGCTAGCATTGCGTCTAGCGTCCGCCTACAGCGACCTGTTGCTATCAACCCTACTTTGAACCTACCCAACGAGAACGCGAATGAAGAACTAGTCCGACCACCCACGCCAGTTCCTGTCAAGGCTGGCAAGCCTCGTGGTCGACCCAAGAGGCCTCGGCCAAGTAAGCTCAGTAATGAGCCCGGCCACCAAGATGCCACTACGAGCGCTGAAGTCCTGACGCAACCTGAGCTGCGAGAAAGCGCGGTTTCCTCTCCAGAAGACCTTCGGGCTAGAAGTGCAGCGAATACACCTGCAAACATTCCTTCATCTCCACCCATAATGACGGCTCCGCAAATGGCCACCACCGCCAGCCCTGGCCTTGCACCAATGTTGAACAATAACCAAGACTCGGGTTTCATGAGCGGCGGCAACTTTGACCATGTGCTCATCGGCGATGATGGGCAGATGTTCAACTTTGACGACTTTGTTCTTAACAAGAACGTGGATCAGTTCAATGGCCCGATTTTCGGTCAGCCGCCCCTGCAGCAAGACGATAAGCATTATGGACCCGTCTTCGACGACGGCAGTAGACAAGAAGGGCCCACACCTGAGCCTGCGGCGACCCAACCCAAGGAATATATACTGCCACCGCCTCCACCGCGACCCATGTCGCGTGCGCAATCTTTCACTCCGGGACTTCGAGCCGACATGTCGTCGCCCAAGCTGGCTCCTGCTCCAATTCCCAGAGCTCGGCAAATCATGGACGAGCAACGCGCAAAAGGTTGGCCTACACAACTTCCCCAAAGTGAGCCTGGCCGACTCTTTCACCGGTCCAACACGTGGGCGCCTGATGGGAGCGATGCTCTAATGCCCGAGCATGCCATCCTACCGCGCGATGAAGGGAAACAGAAGCCTAAGAAGAGAGTGGGCAAAGCACAGACCAAGGCCAGGCTGGAGACTGCGATAGCTGCCGGGGAGATGCCTCCGTACTGTGATAACTGCGGCGCTATTGAGACACCTGCATGGCGAAGGGCCTGGACTAAAACATTCACTTGTAGTTGGGAAGAGGTGGACACATCTCTGGTGCCTGGAGAACTTTGCTGGAAAGAAGCCACTGAATACAATGAGGACGGGGTGATTGTGGCATGGAAAGGCCTGAAGGCCGAGAAGCGATCGGGTGACGAGGACAAGGGATGGTCACAAATAAATCTGTGCAATCGTGAGTTGACCAATGATAGCTCCAGCGAGATGTGTGCTAATTGAGATTGAGCCTGTGGCCTGTGGTTCCACAAGCAGAAATGCCCTCGTCCGAAAGAAAAATGGGAGAAAGGCCCCAAGGGACGCCGACGTCGACGTGGAGGTGCGAAGGCGCTCCAAGTTCAACAGAAGGGCGTTCCCGTGAATCCGCGAAGCGATGCCCCGACCCCAATGAGCGACGAATCCTCTCCGACCGACACGGCAGCCGATGACAACGATGAGGACAACACAGGCGAAGACGATCCGTCTGACAGCAATGAGCCTCAGCTCCCTGCGATGCCTCAGCACATGAGATCCAGTAGTGCCGAACCTGCGATGAGAGCGGTGGGTGATGCCCAGGCCAGAAGACCCTTCCCTCGTCAAGTCCATTCTAGCCCGGCACGTGGCCACGGATCAGAAGCCGACCCTGTCGAGATTGATCTAACACCCAAACCACTTCGCCGTCAGCTGTTTCCCAGTCCCGACAAGCTGCCGACGCAGTCAGACCCGAGCCGCAACTCTACAACGGTTCATATGGTGACCAAGCTTCCTGCATTTGTACGACGAAGTCCGCGACTGCACAAGACGAAAGACGTATTCCAGATTGCCGGGGTCGCTGGAGCCGTGGCGATCACGGCAGATGGCAAGGAGAACATGATGCCGGAAGTCGCCGTGGACGAGATGTACGATGCGTTATTCAATGAGACGATGGATGATGGGCCGCAGCCGCCCACGACGCCCGCGCGTAGATCTGAACGGATCTTGGCCAAGACGCCTCAGCAACAGTTTGGCGCCGACCTGTCCCCCAACGTGCGACGCAGTCCCTTTTTCCGCACACCCGGACCGAAGAATGCGACACATCCTGCGCTGGCGGCGCTCATTGGCACGGCCAAGAAGGGCGACGACATGACACCCTTCAGCAAAGCGATTCAGGATGCATGGGACCACGGTGGCGACAATTTGACCATCGACTTTCTCAATGCAGTCACTCAGCGACAGACGCCAAAGAAAGCAGTACCCAACAAGGCTGTGGGCTTTGACTTCCCAGACCTGCCTTCGCTGAAGAACTCGTCACCAATGACGAGCGGACAAATGTTCAACATGGACTTGTCGGAGTTACCAACGGACCAACTACAGACAGACCTGCCGGACATCTTCAGTACTGATGCGGCAATGCCTAGCTCGCCTCCAGGTTTCTACAACTTCCTCAACAGCGAGATCGACCTTGTGAATGCGGACTGGACGACGGAGATGGAGAGTGCAAGCCTTCCGAAGGCATCGGTCTATCATGAGGCGGACGACGTCGCCAGCAAGGCGGGGCCAGCTCTACGACGCAGCCCAAGGCAGCACAAGAAGTGAACGTGTGTACTTTCTGGGTTGGGAAGAGACGGCTAAGGTTGGCACCAATAGATATAGGAACAGCGATTGACATGCAATCAAATCATGCTTATTGCATTCTCATTCAGTCGGGGTGGCCGGCTTTCGATCTCTCATTCGCTACCCCTTAATCTTAATATTATCTGTCTCGTCGTCACATCGAACATGTCGTCAAAGCATTCTCGTTTCGCCAACTGGCCTCACTCTGAGAAAAACATGCTGTTCCCACCCGCACCTATATTGCTCCACAAACCATCAGGTTAGCCCGGATTCTCTCACTGAAATACAAAAAGAAAGTCAATAAGCAGCCATAGTGTCACCATTGCCTGTATCCTTGCCGCCCTCGTAAAAGATGCTCTTGTACCGGTGTGTGACGTCGACCACGGCCTCAAACAGTTTCAGATCCGGCAACTCGCCCCGGGCGTTGCGGGGCCATTCGGTCGTGCTCAGCACGCGAATACCTAGCCCTTGGCCGCCGGCCAGATCGATGACTTTGCCGACGACTTCGTACATCGAGTTAACCGAGATGTGCGAGTCTCTATTAGGGTACTTAACGTGAGTGGAGCCCAGGGAAGGACGATGGATCTAAGGAGGAAGGTGCGAACCGGTTGAGAACGATGGTAACAGACTCAGAGCCGCAGGTCAGCGTGGCCTGGTCGCGGTCGACGGTGGTGATGATACCAAGCAGGCGCACGGTCGACGTCGCCGGGTGGGCCGACGGCGCAAAGGCGTGCAAGTGCGCGGGCAGAACGCGAGGGGTGGTGGTAGAGGTCATTGTGTGGTGAGGATAGACCAAAGAGTGGTGAGAATGGACAGCTCGCCCAATATCGATATCAAGTTAGAGTACTGTACGATAGTACTATATTCTGAGTACACACCGTACTATAGTATTATGACTTATTTAATTAGTACTGTACTAGCTAGTAGTCGTAGTAGTTCATTAATGACTTAAAAAAGTTAACTGAACGCGTCCAGACGCGCCTTCCCTTCCCGACGTTTTGCCGCTCTTACTCGCGTCATTCGTTCTCCTCCTACTCCTCCTCTACCTTCTGCCTCGTCCCCAATTTCCCATCATTCCTTCATACATGGCGCCCTTAACGCCCCGCCGCCATGTCTCTCCCACGCCCAAGCGCGTTCTCGCTGATGCCACCAACACCCACAGCGGCATCAAATCGCCATCATCAGCCAAAAAACGCAAGTTGAACGGCACTGTATCTAATGGCGGGCCGTTTCTTTCTTCTCAACACGGTCCCGGCAGTCACAATGGGGTCCGCTCCAAGTTCGACTCCAGCCAGCCAAAGTCACACTTTGAGAGCGAGGTGCTGGCCAAGATGACACAGGACATTCACGATTTGAAGCAGAGTAATGCAGAGCGCGATCAGCAGTGGGAGCGCCCGCCACTGGATGATTTCGACGAGACCAGGGACAGCTTGACCTTTCAGCAAATTGAGATTGAGGAGGGCACGCTGCATGGCGGCAAGGTGACGCTGAAGATGTTTGGTGTCTCGGAGGTGTGTCTGTCGCCGCGGTGGCGACGGTGAACTGACAGTGCTGCAGACAGGCCATTCCATCATGCTGCACGCAACACATTTCCTGCACTATCTCTATGTTGCCGCTCCCGTCAACTTCACGCGGTCAGACTTGCCCGGATACAAAGCCTACCTCGACACCCAAATGGCCCAGCACCAGCCGACTATTCATTCTGTGCAGATGGAGCTGAGGGAGAACCTCTTCGGCTTCCAAGGCAATCAGAAGAGCCCCTACTTGAAGATCACTGTCACTGATCCCAGGTTTATCAACAAGCTGAGGTCGACCATCGAGAGCAGTATGGCCAACTACAAAGGCCTGTGGAAGGGCGTCGACGGCGGTATCTTGACATTCGACAACATCCAGTATGTCCTGCGCTTCATGATCGACACTGGTGTTACAGGCATGTCATGGATCCAGGTCCCGGCCAACAAGTACCAGCTCATTCCCCGCCACGAGCGACAGTCCAATTGCCAGATCGAAGCGTTCTGCCATTACAAGGACCTCGTGCCGCTTGGCCATGATGGGGAGTGGGCCAAGATGGCGCCTCTGCGCATCCTCTCCTTCGACATCGAATGTGCCGGCCGCAAAGGTATCTTCCCGGAAGCAAACCAGGACCCCGTCATTCAGATCGCCAATGTCGTCACCCGATACGGCGAGTCCCAGCCCTTCGTCCGGAATGTCTTTGTCCTTGACACCTGCAGCCTCATCGTCAACACCCAGATATACGAGCATGACTCGGAGGAGAAAATGCTCATGGCTTGGCGAAGCTTCCTCGAAAGAGTTGACCCCGATGTCATCATCGGCTACAACATTGCCAATTTCGATTTTCCCTATCTCCTCGATCGAGCTAAGCACTTGAAGCTCGCCAGGTTTCCCTACTGGTCCCGCGTCAAGGCCATGGTCTCCCAAGCTAAGGAGACCAACTTTTCGAGTAAGCAGATGGGCAACCGCGACACAAGGGCCACCAACACCAACGGCAGAATCCAGCTCGATCTGCTGCAACTCGTCCAACGGGACCACCAGCTGCGAAGCTACACCCTAAATTCCGTCTGCGCCCAGTTCCTGGGCGAGCAGAAGGAAGATGTGCACCACACCATGATCACCGAGCTCTTCAACGGTACCCCTGACTCACGGCGCCGTCTGGCCGTCTACTGCCTGAAAGACGCCTACCTTCCGCAACGACTCATGGACAAGTTGATGAGTTTGGTCAACTATACCGAAATGGCCAGGGTCACGGGTGTGCCTTTCAACTACCTGCTCTCACGCGGTCAACAGGTCAAGTTCATCAGCCAATTGTTCCGAAAAGCGCGCGAGCAAGACCTTGTCATTCCCAACCTGCGCAACGAAGCGTCTGACGAGCAGTACGAAGGCGCTACTGTCATTGAACCCATCAGAGGCTTCTATGATGTCCCCGTCGCCACCCTAGATTTTGCCTCACTGTACCCTTCCATCATGCAAGCTCACAACCTCTGCTACACCACCTTGCTCAACAAGAACAGTGTTGAAAAGCTCAATCTCAAGAAGGATGAGGATTATATCGTCACGCCCAATGGCGATATGTTCTGTACTGCCAAAGTCCGAAAAGGACTCTTGTCCCAGATTCTGGAAGAATTGCTCGCTGCTCGAAAACGGGCCAAGAAAGAGCTGGCAGTTGAAAGTGATCCCTTCAAGAAGGCAGTGCTGAATGGTCGGCAGCTTGCCTTGAAGATATCCGCCAACTCGGTGTATGGTCTCACAGGTGCTACTGTTGGCAAGCTGCCGTGTCTGGCCATCGCCTCCTCGACTACGTCCTATGGTCGCCAAATGATAGAAAGGACCAAAGCCGAGGTCGAGGCCGAATTTACAATCGCCAACGGCTACTCGCACGACGCCCAAGTCATTTACGGTGACACCGACTCTGTGATGGTTAAATTCGGCGAGAAAGACCTCAAGAAGGCCATGGAGCTAGGCGAAAAAGCGGCACAGCTTGTCTCGGCCAAGTTCATCAAACCCATCAAGCTCGAATTCGAAAAGGTATACTTTCCCTATCTTCTTATCAACAAGAAACGCTATGCAGGTCTGTACTGGACCAAAGCAGACAAGTACGACAAGATGGACAGCAAAGGTATCGAAACTGTGCGACGAGACAATTGCCGACTGGTGCAGGTCGTCATTGAGACTGTGTTGAAGAAGATTTTGATTGACCGCGATCTTGAAGGGGCCCAAACTTATGTCAAAGACACCATCTCCTCGCTTCTTCAGAACAAGATCGATCTCTCGATGCTGGTCATTACTAAAGCTCTGTCCAAGACAGATTACGCCGCCAAGCAAGCCCACGTTGAGCTGGCCGAACGCATGAAGAAGCGTGATGCTGGCTCTGCACCTGCGCTCGGCGATCGCGTCGCATATGTCATTATCAAGGGACGCGGCGACAGCAAGAACTACGAAAAGAGTGAGGACCCGATCTACGTACTGGAGAACAACGTGCCAATCGATACAAAGTACTATCTCGACAACCAACTCGCCAATCCGCTGGGACGTATCTTTGAACCGATCCTAGGCGAGAAGAAAGCGAACAGCTTGCTGGCTGGCGAGCACACGCGCAGTATTGCCGTGGCGGCACCCACCCTGGGCGGACTGATGAAGTTTACCAAAAAGACGCAGACGTGCATGGGCTGCAAGAAGCCACTGACCCAACAGTCGGAACGCGACGGTGCCGTGTGCGAGGACTGCCGGCCACGCATTGGCGAACTGTACACCAAGCAGGTGCGTAAAATGGGCGAGCTAGAAGTTCGCTTTGGCCGCCTGTGGACCCAGTGTCAGCGCTGTCAAGGCGCCATGCATGCCGAAGTGCTGTGTAGTAGTCGCGACTGTCCCATCTTTTACATGCGCATGAAGGCACGGAAGGAAGTAGAAGAAGCTGGACGCGAGCTGAATCGCTTTGACAAGGATGTTGGCGCTTTGTGGTAGGAGTGGTATGACTGCAGTTATTGATGACAATAGAATAGTAATCTGTGTACCTGCGTGCTGCTGTATACCGTTCTGGTCTCTTACCGCTTTCACTGCTTTATAATTAATCTCTTTCTTCACTCTCCTCCAGCTTTGTACTACTGACAATATATGAGAGTGGCTATAACAACTTTCATCTCTTAAAACCTGTATACCTATAACTTCTGATAGCTTAACTAACCGCACTTTCCTGTGATGTATTGTAGTTAGGTGTACAATGTACGAAATACTCATTGTCTTGGCAGAATTTCATTTCGACCACCTCACCATCGCCCGAATCTGGTCAATCTTGCTAGAGTGGCTGCGCGCATTTTACTTTTGTTTCATTTAAGGCGTGGCTATTGTGACATAGTTCCCGGGGTTTCTTGACC